>MU390332.1:0-141072 GCA_022578715.1 Nemania sp. FL0916 | reverse complement strand
AAAAACGTTTAAATTTTAAAAAATAAATTAATTTATTTTAAAAAACAATTAATTATATTTAATATATTTATTTTTCGAATTTAAATAATATAAAAAATATATAATTACGTTTTTATAATTTACCCGAAAAAAAAACACGTTAATTATTATTAAACCGATATTAATAATTAAAAACCGGAAATAATTATAATATTTATATAACTAATTATTTAAAATATCGATTAATAAAAATTCCGCGTAATAAAACGTTAAATAAACTAATTTTAATTTTTATTTTAAACCACGTTTAAAAACATTTAATAATAAATTTTAAATAAATATTAAAAAACAAAAAAAAATTTAATAACGTATTAATAATAATAAACCGATTAGAAAAAAATATATAAATAATATTTTATATTACGGAAATTATTATAAAAAATATAATATAAATATATTATAAAAAACTTTTCCGTGTTTTTAAAGTTTTTATTTTTATAACTTTCGATTACGGCTTTTAATTTATTTCCGTTTTTATAAACAAACTTAATAAAATTATAAAAATAAAACACGTATTCGTTTTATCCGAGTATTATAAAACCGTAAAATAAGTTAAAATTATAAATAAATATTTAAATTAACGATTTCGATTTTATATAAATTATTATTAAAACGATTAATCCGATAAATTACTCGTTATAAATTATATTTAAACAGTTTTTTTATATAATTTAACCGAATTATTATTATACGAAATCGAAATAAAGTTTTTTATATTATTTTATTTCGATTAAAAAAATAAAACAATAAAAAACAAATTAAAAAATATATTTTTTTAAAAACGTTTATTACGGAAAAAAACTTAAAATAAAACAATTAAAATTAAAAAATACGTCGATATAATTACCGAAATTATAAATTAAATTTAAAAACGTATAATAAATTAAATTAATTAAAACTAAAAAAAATTAAACTTCGATATAAAAAATTTCGTGTTTATAATTAAAAAAAACAAATTTAAAAAATAAACCGTTTTTCGAATAAATTAAACTTTTTTTTAATTTAATAATATTTTAAAATATTAAAAAAAAATAATAATATATATATTTTAAAAATATTTTTATTATAATAAATAATTAATAAATATTATATCGATCGATTACGATTATATTTTAATAATTTTTTATTAAATTAAACTTCGGAAAATTTTAAAAAAAAAAAAGTTACGCCGGGTAGTAATAATAAATTTATAATAAAAAAATCCGGGTTTTTAAATCTTATTATTATAAGTTATAATATTAAATTAATTAAAAAAAATAAAACGTTAATAACGAATAATATTCCGTAATAAATTTTAAAAATAACGTAAAATTTATTAATAAGTTTTATAAAATAAACTTTAACGCGATAAAATTATTAATACGTTTATAATAATAATTAAAAATTATAAAAAAAAATAAATTCGATAAAAATTATCCCGATAATAACTTTTTAATTATTAAAAAAATAATTATTAAAAAGCGTTATTACGTATAATTTATTTTAAAAATATTTAATTAAAAGTTAAAAGTTTAAAGTAATTCGAAAACGAGCTGTTTATTTTTTAAAAAAAAAAATAATTATAATAAATCGTTAATTTAATTGTTAATTTAATTATAATTATAATTAATATATAGATTTAATTATTAAAATTAACCGTATTTATAAATTAAACCGGATTAAAATTAATAATTAAAAATAAAACGGATAAAAAAATAACAGATTATTAATAAATAAAAAAGATTTTATAAACTTGTAAATATTTCACGCGTTTAAATTATATAGCTCATTTTTTTTTTCTTTTAAGTTATTATTTCCGTACGAAAATAAAGATCTTATTAAAAAAGCTATCTTATAACTTTATTAAATAACCCCTTCGTAATAATAAAATAATATTTATATTATAATATATAATATATTATTAAAATATTAAATAAAATTTAATTAATACTTAAAATATAAAAAATATAAATAAATTAAAATTAAATATATTAAAAAAATAAGTTTTATTAAAATATTTATAATAATTAAATAATAAAAGAATTAAAAAAATATATTAAAATTAATAATTAAATTTTAAAATATTAAAATTTTTTTATAAATATAATAAACTATTATAGTTTTTATATTAAACGTTATTAAAAATCTAATATTAATTTATTATTATTATACGAAAAAAGAAGTTTTATTTATACAGTAACTCGGTTACGATTTTGTTTATATATTTAGATATGTAGGGCTTGTACTTTTATACCGTGACACTATTGTCGCTATAGTCTATCAAGATATGACCTCCCTCGTGTTGTAGGACATGACCTAAGGGCGGAAATGCTACCTTGATAATCTGTGGCATAGCAGTTTACGATTCGAGAGATCGCTTGTAAGAAGCTGTTGGGCTTAGGCTTTTTTTACTATTACAAACCTCGGGATATGACTGGAGAGAGCAGGAGGCCTAAAGGGGCAGTGCCAGGTTGTCGACATGAACTATCTTGTTACAGAACAGGAATGCAGTACTATGCCATAACACCGCTCTTACTTAACGGCGAAAATAGAACGTTGTCAAGTCTGACACTTGACCGTTTGCACTCCCTTGTATACGTACCGTGGCATACCTGATATCTTGTGATAGTATAATTACATATTTAATTATATGCTGCTGCACTAAGTGGAAATCAATGCAGGAGCTACCTTGGTTGAGTTCTTTAAGGGACATCCCCACGACCCCATTGTCGGTCCGAGAATATCTGCCGCGACATGGCTGACAAGGATAATTACAGCAACATCACGCTCCGCTCACCGTGTGAATGCATTGCTTTCGAAGGCTACTTGATTGTCATGGGCACTATGTATTACAATTATATAATCGAGAGAGGACCGCACAGTGCACAAGCCATCTGCCTCAATGATGTTGCTAACCGCAGCTCAACGGCAGCACGAAACAAGTGTCTGAAAGCAATGAAGCTGGTGCTCGTCGTTGAAACTAAGTGATAAGTCCTGCGCCATGTCTCAGAAGCTTCCCGTATTGAAGTGGGTCGATCTCTGGGGTAAAAGGCGAGATACCTCACATGGGCGAAAGTTCCGCGCATTCCGAGCTTTCGATCTACATAAAGGGGTGTAAAATATTAGTAGTACTTGTAGCAGGGACGCTATAAGCTAAAGGACATCCCTATAAAAAGAGAGTACCTAAGATGCCCGCTGCATATAACAGAGACAGGAAACGGAAGATAAATTTGGCACAGCATAGTGCTATACTAGTCATGCAGGTATAATGCAAGGGATTTCTATAAACCAACCGGTTCTGCATGATGCGGTTGGAGGTGGTACATGGAGCTATACGAACCGGTAAAATAGCGAATCGTATTAGTTTTGCTGGCGCTATTTCTTTGAGTCGTTCCTGTCTTTGTTCGCTCATGATTCGTGGTGTGTCTAATTCATATCTATGCTTCAGTCCGTCGCGGCTTAGCTACTGCAATAACCTCCTCCAAATCCAATACAGTGCACTTGTATTCATTCCCCTTGGCATCAATATTGAATAAAAGTGAAGCTCAGAAGCGACATACACTATGCTGGTCGTATTATTTTTCACGGCAGTAGTTGTTACCGCCTGGCTACTCCGGAAGAGCATGACAAAGCATGAAGCACAGCTGAATAAGCTCAAGCTGCCTTATGTGCAGTTCGATGGAGATAATTCGGCGGACAGATATGTGATAGAAACCGAGGCCATCTTGTCTAAGGGATATACAGATGTGAGCCTTAATTCTACACGTCCTATACTCTAATTACGGTATCATTAAACGGGAAATAGTACACTTCTAAGGGGCTGCCTTTTTCGATGCGAAATCCCAACGACGTCTCAACCCCCATGGTTATACTACCAGTCAAGTATTTAGACGAATTGAGGTGGCTTCCAGAGCGGCGAATGAGTTTCTGGCGCTATATTGACAAAGTACGGCCAGCTCTTCGTCTTCTTCTTGCCCTAAGGATCGGCTTTCTAACAGTTTCATGGATATAGCAATCAATTCTCACCCAAATTGGCGGGCCAGGAATCAATGAGGAAGTGGTTCTTGCCGCTAGGTCAGGCATGAACAGAGCTCTCGGTAGGAATTCATACACATATGGCACGCCGAGGCACTCGCATTGCTAACGCCGCGATTCATACTAGCCTACTTGATCGAGCCCCTGAATCAGGCTTGCCTCGCTGCATGCGCTAAAGAAGTGCCTTCATGTCCAGGTACAAATAATTACCACTCGGATGACTATTTTATTGAGCATGGAGCTAACGGCCTGATAGAGTGGACATCGATCCTACCGTATCCCCTGATCATTAAGATATTTGCCGGCATGTCGGCTTGCGCGATGGTCGGCCCCGAACTCGGTGGTTTAGATTCTGAGTGGCAGTCATTGTCAATGAGATTCGTTGAAGCTGCCTTGAGCGCCCCTGGTGTAGTAAGAGCTTCATATCCTACTTGGCTATATTGGCTGTCACAATATACAAATAAGGGGGTCAAGACTATGTTCAAATTGCAAACACGCGCCAGCGAGCTTCTTACTCCTGTCTTACAGGCTCGCATCGCCGCAACTGAAGAGCTCAAATCAAAAGGGCGGAAAATCAAGGGCCAACGCAAGTATGAGGACGGCGTGCAATGGCTCCGGGATGCACATACTTCGAGGGGCAAGACACCGACGCCAGTCCAGCTGGCTCGAGATCTTTTCGTGATGATGACCGCTTCCATCCACAGCACATCTGGTGCTGGCCTCTGCATGATATTTGACCTAATAGAACACCCTGAAGTGCTACCGGACATTCAAGAAGAGATTACAAGAGTGCAGAGCGCGAACCCTGTGTGGACGAGACAGGCGTTGGGAGAATTAAGACTACTTGACAGTTTTATGCGGGAGAGCGCTCGGGTTCATGCCCTGACCCAATGTAAGTATTACGGCAACATAGATGCCATCTGTCTATCACGCTGATGAGGATGCTAGACACTGCTGTCCAGCGAATACCCACGGAGTCATGGACCTTCAAGGATGGTCTGACCATTCCCGCCGGAACAACCCTTGCGTTTCCTAGCTATCATCATAACTTCGATCCGGAGGTACATTCAAACCCCGAGATGTTTGATCCTAAGAGACATCTTCGGAAACGACAGGAAATTCAGAACACTCACAAATTCCATTTCGCTTCGGCCGGAAGTGATATGATGAATTGGGGTTCTGGTCGGCACGCGTGTCCCGGGCGTTTCTTCGCCCAAGAAAGTCTCAAGCTCATGATGATTCATCTCCTAACACGTTACGAGTTCAGACATACTGATGATGAAAAAGCAGTTCCTCGTTTCATATCTAGAAATCTATTTACTGTCCCCAATCCGGCCCTGCCGATTCTGATACGAGAAAGGAGAACAACTACTTGATAATTACATTTAACTTTGATCCATAAGGGCTGGGCATAGATTCACATCTAATTTATCAATACCTAGATAGGCAGCGTTTTATGATCAATTTGTGTTTCTTGTTGTATTTAGGTACTGGGTGTCAAACGGACGGCCATGGCTCCTTCTCGCCCCTTTTCTTGCTCCGTCCCCGCACCCGTTTCTTTCTTTCTCTTTTCTCTCAACCGTAATTTCGCACAGACCAATAACCTGAGTTCCCACGTGTATCCTAAAATATCGTCTAGACATGCACTCCTCAGCCTGTTTGCAACAGCCGAGGTTTATGCTGCATGTTGGTTCTAAAAAGTTGGGGCAAGCTAAACCGAGATTAAGCGCCTACTACCTACTCAATTCTGTTCAACTATGGCACATCAAACTAAATTAGATGCTATGTATGCATAGTTTGTATTGTTGGTTTCAAGCGATGCAGTGCAGTCTGTTCTCATTAGATAGGTGTCATTAGCCGCCATATGGCGCATCATGCGCTACATCGGAGTGCTGATTTCAGACTAGGGCCGTACTAGAACGATACCATTAATGTTACTGAGAGACGCTCTTGTTGTTTATTTCAGATATGCCTACTTAGAATAGTAACCCCGTAGATTAGCGCCGGGACAAAGGGGGTGCACATCCTTTCAGTCCACGCCCATTGCCGGATTCTTATTCGGTTAGGTACCTATCTATATCAGGGTAAAGGTGTGTTGGTAGCTATATATATGTATATATTGATGTATGAAAGTCCTAGAGGGTCTAATAGGGGAGCCTTCGGAGAAGAAGTGCTGCTGGTGCACCCGCAGCTGAGGATTCTGTAGCTATCAGACACTGTTTCATGAGGAACTCGACCAGCACTTCAATGTGCGCCTCTCTAATGATGATCAGTAGGAAAACTTTCTACCAATGTAGCTGACCAGCCTTGGTATCAACGTTATTAATGGCCCCGCTCCCAAAAAGTGTACAGGGAGGAGTTGCATTGCTAACAGCTGTATGAGAAGCGCTATACGCATGTGTTCATGTATGCAAGCGATGGATAACAGGCAGAAAACAATATGACGTGTTGCTCTTTACTTCCTGTTCTTGCTATTTACGTTCTGTTGAGCCCGTATTCTCCCTACACAGGTACTCTTAGCACAGCTAGATTGTGACGACCTGATAGCAAGGTGGTTGATGTAGATCCCCTAGCTCCCGTCCGCGTCAACCCGCGGTATCTCATACACCCTCTAGACTCAAGTAACTCGCACAACATATGGTCTACATCTCCCAGATTATATCAACCTCACTCCTAGCCTCGCTTCGCTTCTCAAATCCAACGGCCCGAGGATCCCCACCGCGCCGTCGAATATCTCCGACATCGCGGCCATGAGCGAGTACTATATCCCAAGGACATGGCTCTGAGCAGCTGACATCCGACTTCTACGTGCGCGATGCTGCCGCTCGATAAGGGCGGTGTGGTGAACGAACGAGCGGCTCGTGGTGCATGGGACGAGGAACTTGAGATTTGTAGATGCGAGTGTGTTTCCCATTACGACGAGAGGGAACCCGATCGCGACTGTTTATGCGATCGCGGAACGAGCGGCGGATTTCATTAAGCAGGATTTGAAAGCATGTTCGAAGGAGACCTCGTCGGGGTGGGGGGGTTACGGGTCGGGATGACAATGCGAAGCGCAAACGACTCCATGCCATGTTGAATCTACCACTCGAACGCTAGATACCTATAGGTAGATAGGTAAGCAGCACTTCGCGAAGGGCTATGTCGACTTGCACGCTGTAGCCAAATCATTCACAGACTTCCAAGCTTCTGGGGGATCTTCCCTCTATGGAAGCCGCCTTTACTGCTTGCCTTGCGCCGAGCCATTCGATATCACGATCACAGCTACTACAAAGAGGAAAATGTATTATAATACATCAAGACAGTAAGTAATTCTAGATAAATTAAAAGTGATGCCTGGCTAGATACATATTAAGACACTCTCTGAAGGTATGAAGTATGCATAGGGCACGGTTGAACTGTCGCTGACGCAAGCCCTGGCCGCCTGATGAAATCCCTATGTGCCCTGATATCAAGACACTACTCCAACAAAAGTGAGCAATGAGAATGTTACACTCGGATATATACCTCAATCCCACGTTAAATGTCATCGCAGCAACAAGCCCTTTCTAGTGTAAGAAAGAGACATGGAATAATGGCCGAGTAATACAAACCAGGCAACTGTGAACATCAAGCAATTTCGGTGGGTACTATTCTCTAATCATCAGTCATCACCTCTCTTCTTCCGAGACACGTTACAGCCTTATCCAGATCGTACGGCTGATGGCCTCCTCGTTTCCTATCGTTGATCTGTTTGTAAGATAGATGCTCTCTTCTAGATGACGAATATCATTCCTCATCAATGCGGCATCTACACGCTCTCTAGTGGATGACTGTATGGAGGGAAATTGAAATCGAGCAGCCCGTCGAGAACCCAATTCTGTGGGTCAAAGAAGTCGAGATTCGTTTCGCTCCCATAACCTGTTAAGCCAACCATGTTGGTGGCTGGTGCGCCAAGCGTATGTTGCGGGATAGGTGTTAAACCGCCATTCGTCGTCATGGATCCTAAGGTAGCCACGTTACTCTGTGGCAGAAGTGTGCTATCCATATGGGTTGATGATGCTGAAGACTCGTTAGCAGAGTCTGGGTTAGTAGCTTGTTGGAGAGCTAACGGATATTAGCATGTTCTCTCAGATTGAGACAATAGAACATGGGCGGGGTGTTCTTACAGTCGAGACCTCGTCCTTTCGCTTGGTATTCTTCCCTCCAGCGCCAGATCGAGTCATAAACCAGACTCATACTGTGTCTACATCGTACCTTCAGTTGTAAACTATCGTCGATGGGTGGCTGAGCGGCGTCGTCTTCATAGTGCACCTTGCTTAAGTCAATGCGCGCGCCGTTCCACATCTGGACCATGAGCTCGGCTAGACGCCATGGCAGATCGTTATCTATGATGCTCGTTTTTCGGATAGAATTGATAGTTCTGTGGAAGAGGGTTCGGCCTCTAGAGGCGTCTATCGTCCTGGCGAAGAAAGACCTCATCAACTTCAGCAAAGCAAACCCACAGGCAACAAGCATTTGCTGAAGGTAATTAGTGGCATAAACTAGGATGTACTGGTTGGCGTCCAGGAACAGGAGATCTAGATAGCCAGACACAGCCCGCCAAAGGCCCATCAGGTCATCCATGTAGCCTGGCGTGGTACTGGAATCAAAGAACCCGGCGAGACGAAGATGTACATTGGCGGCTTGTAGATGGGCGTCAACGATAGGAGATAAGTGCTGTGAAAGGATGGAAGCTTGCAATTCTTGGAAATCTCGTCGATACACGCGCATCAGCATGGCTCTATGCTCGTCACCGGCAACACCTCGCGGATCGCTAGCGTTACTGTACATCTCTTTAGAGACTTTATCAGCAAATCTCTCAATACGCAGTCTCGCCTCTAGCTCCGGTGCTAATGTAAAAGGACCGTCTTCGCCAGGACGGATTGCCAGCGTCCAGTCATACAACGTGGTCGCCGGTTGGCCATAGGCCGTGCCGATAGATTGCGCAACAATGTTACATACAGCCCATGTTGTGACGCGGTCGTGAAGCTGATCTTTGTTGAGTTCTACGGACACCCTGGAAAAATCCTGGGTATGATTAGGCCGGTGCATACCTATACCCGTTGCGGCCTTCATCATCACACCACACAAGATGTGAGTGGGATCCGCCGTCGTCGTGCTCGTCGGCAAGGGCCATGTACATAGAAGACACAGGGCCTTGACGACGAAATAACTATTGGGTACATCCCCCACGGTATTCCACAATAACCTATGCAAGGGGCCGCTCGCTAGTTCCTGTAGTATAGTGGGCTTCGGAGGGTAGCGGCGGGAGGCAATCGCAATGATCGTCCAGAAGAGTAGCGAGTGTTGCTGAAAGTAGAGGTCCGGCGACTGCTGTTCGTTGAGGAAAGGAAGAAAGGGGTGGTAACAAGCGAAGAATTCTTGAAATAAGCCATGCACGTCTTGCTCGGTCAGACGCACATGTTCTAATTCGTATGCGTAGTGAGTAGTAGGCATGCTGTAGGAGCCACCCCTCTTCAGCGTGAGGAGAGAGGTCACGGCCTCGTCGGATCCCATGAGAGAGGGGTTTCGAGTATGGGTATAAGTGCTATTGGCGATTGGCGATTGAAGTTGCGATTGGAGATCTTCGTCATCCTCCACGAGGTAGCCCTGAGCTTTGGCCTGGGAGATATTGCGACGTAAACGTTCAATCTCCTTCTCCATCTCAGCGTGTTTGGACCGCTTGCCAACGCGCTTAAAGTTGGATTCGATCTTGCATTCGAGCTTAAGGCGGTTGCAGCGCGAGCAACTCGAGAAGGGGTTCTGGACGACATCGCATCGTAACTAGCACGAATTGAAGTAGCGGCAGGTCAGCCTAAGATCGTTCTGGAGAGTCGGGAGCATGCGTGACTAAGATATGGATGGCGCATTCATATCCATATATACGCGCGTCAAGTTTCACTGCGGCCGGGAAGGCCGCGGGGGCGCAATGACGCCGGCGGGGTCTGAAGCGCAGAAAGGTGGGCGCTTGTGTATATCTCAAGCATAGCTCTATCCAATTGGACATATTTGGGGTGTGGGCGAAAGGCGCGACGGCCGGGCACTGGTGATCATGTTTGGGGCTGGTTATGGTGTTTATGGTGGTTGACTCACTTTCTGCTGGCGACATTCATTGCATGCACGCTTGACGCCAGGCTGGCGCTTCTTCTCTGGCTCGATCAACGAATGATCCTCGTCGCCAATGCTGCCGGGACTGCTTTCGACAGTGCTGCGCTTTCTTTTCATGGAGTCGTGGCGATGGAGGCTCATAGGGCTAGTCGGGCTCATGGACAGCGCCGAGGCGGCGCCGCCGCCAACGACGACGTGGCCATCCATGCATTCACTGGGCACAGGAACAGGCAGGTATACGCGGAGGCCAGGGCAACGAGGGTCCGATTCACGGCAACCAGCTCCAATCAACGCTGCTGGGCCGGCCTGGGCTAGACTGCTGACTGATGCGTGCGGGCAGCTCTTTTTTTTTTTTTTAATTCCTCGGCCGGCGTCCCGGATTCCTATTATTCCTCGGTGTCGCGCGGTGAATGGGAGATCCAGATACACCGATCGCGGAAGGAATTGGGCGAAGGAGGGGCCTCGAACTAATAAAAGGCGGGAGAATCAAAGGCACGAGAGAGAGTAGCAACTTGACTCAGTCAAATCAAAAGAGTGGAAAATTTGCTTCTGCCACTAAAAGCGGAAAGCCGACCAACCATTGCGTCCATCCACACTGGCCACGAGAACCACCCACCAGAGCTCTGGGAGCAACGCTGCTGGTTGGCGCACGCTGGTTGCTTGGACGCCTGAATGCTGGGAAAACAGATGATTCGAATCGCCTCTGCACTGGCACTGCGCTGCACTGTACAAATGTACGGACTGCAGACTGCAAACTAGGTAAGCCAGCGATCTAGCGTAGCACGAGTATACCCGCTACTAGTGCAATTGGTCGCTGGGCAGGTAGGCAGGTAATACTGTAGTATGCACTAAGATTGCTGCTAGGCGTGCGGAGACATGGAATTTGGCGAATGAATCCAGTGTGTGGCGCGCGAGCTGTCCGACGTGGTGTTCCAATTGAGCTCTCCCTTGTGTCCGGGATGACAGGCGAAAGTTGTGGGAAGAGGGGAGTTTCGGGCACAATCAATTAGGTACGACAGAAAACACTGGATGGGACAATGCCACTTGAACAATGCTGCAGACCAGCTCAAACTGTGGCAGGAACACTACCGCCCCTACACTCGCAGATTGATGGTACCTTCTATGTATGCGTGCTGCAGCAGGGCCAGAGATGACTCGATTGGTTCGAGCTGCACTGTGTTTCTGGTAGCCCACCTGGCCATGCACATGACCCGAGCCGTCCTAACTGGAAGGGGAAAAGCCAGATTACTGCCAAGTCCAAGTATGAGGGGTAACTTGACCGGGGTCATTCTATGTAGGGATGACCAGAAGGTTGACCACCTTTCACGAAAGTATAACATGGCAATTTTCTGCGATCTGATTTGCTCTACACGAACCGGTGGACGTCGTTGTTTTCTCCAGATTTACTATTAGTAAGGTTATACGCGCGGCGCCTTGTGCTATATCACTTTTTTGGTATCGCCTGTAAGTGCCTTATGCTTCGTATCCAGTTGGTTACCTCGACACCGCATGTATATCTATCTATTGCATTGACTATGCCAGCCTACCGCAAAATCATGGGTGTGATGTGAGACGGCTCATAGTATCTATTTCGACCTCTAGAAGGCCCACGTAATCGTTGAAGATAAGAGCCAAATCGTGGCATCTTAGCGGGTGCAGCAATTATCCAGAGGTATGATAATTTACCATATCTGTGGGTTTCTGCACTAATTTTGTTTGCGGATAACCATACCCTCTAGATTTACCAGCTTCATCTTTGCTTCCTCTTACACATTGACTGAATCTGTACTCCGTATGGTATTAAACAATATCGTCAGTACATACTCTCAATAAGCATTGCCTATCATACCACCTAGGCATCATAGGGTTGTTGTTGTTGACATCTAAAGCAATGCCTTTAAATGGCCTTAATGGAGTACGACTAAGTATTATACGCAGTGTTTGAATCCTTGTACATTCATGACTCATGGTCCATCGAAAGCTGTACGACCGGCTAAGTCATCGAACATAAGATTATACGCCTACCTATCATCTGAACCACACTACGTTTGCTGCCAAGCAATATTCGGCTCAACATTACTTCCATTCGCTCGTATACTACAGCAGGCAGTTGTGCTCTTGCGGCTCTGGAGGATCAATAATGTCCGCTGCCAACAAAGAGACCAGCGGGAACCATCCGGAAGCTGCGTCGTCTGTCTCTGGGAGGAGATTGTTTGAGGGTACGCTGAGTCCACCTCGCGCCCAACCAGCAGCCAGCTCGTACACCTTGGCCCCAACGTCCAAAGCAGAGGTGTCCATCAGGACTTCGACTTCGGCCGGTAACCCGGCCACAGGTACGTCGTAACCCTGTCGGCTCCGCCGACCCGGGGGTGGAACTCGATCGATCGGCAATTCTTATCTCCTACGAATACATGCCCACTCGCTCATCATCTTATCCATCTATCTTGTCTAGGTCGCCGTCCGACAGCCATATCGTCGACTGCAGTGCCCCAACCATTTGTGGACCCGGCCGTGCTGCAGCAGCGCCCACCTCGCTGCTAATTCTACTACCATAATTATCTATCAATGCCCATTATCTACA
The DNA here is from genome assembly GCA_022578715.1 of Nemania sp. FL0916. Taxonomy (NCBI): domain Eukaryota; kingdom Fungi; phylum Ascomycota; class Sordariomycetes; order Xylariales; family Xylariaceae; genus Nemania; species Nemania sp. FL0916. The sequence continues at coordinate 128,309 of MU390332.1, read as the reverse complement.
CCGGGCCCAGTTCTCGTGCCACGATGCACCCCGGGGACCACATCGCTCTGTTCTAAAGCAGAGCCCGAGAGAGGAGACGATGCACCAGCCCGGGTTCGCGTTGCATTAGCACACGCCTCGACGGGCCTCCATCTGTGTGCGTCGACTCTAGAGATAATCTCCTAATGGGCCATGTGCCATTGGTCACCGGTGAGGCGTTAGAGCCCAAGCAATCCTACCGCCAGTCCGGCCGTGCATATCGTGTGGGTGCCGGATGCTAGACGATTCCCGGTGTGGCCTGCAACCTCGAGGCCTGGCTCATAAATGTCGATTGCTCACCACACCGCCTGACAAAATCGTCTAATTCTCTAAACTATGGCGATGCGGCCCAACTTTCTACCATTGTTTTGAAAGTGCGATTCCTTCAGCTGCATATTATAGCAGCCCAACACATCATTTGACATTATCAAAATTCTGTACAGGTGTCAACAAGCTTGGCACCAGCTCGCCGGTGGCAATAGTTCCATACTATCCAGCCTAGCAGGCATCTCGCTTTTGTGATAGCCAGTCACACGCACTCAGATTTCCTGAACGTTAAATGGCTATGCTGCAGCCATGTGTAGCAAGCAGAGAGATAGGACTGTGGCGCACCCCCACGGCAAACGTATTACAAAGCTAGGAAGATGAAGCAACGTCCCAATTGTGTTACCCCGGGTTCTCATCCCCGGTCGATCGGCAGAGCTTTCGAGTTTTGTTTGCAGATGCAGGTATGTATTTGCTAGGGAAGGCTATAAAATCGGGCCATAAAACCAAGTCCTGCTCCACCAATCCCCTACTGGGCTCGTGGCCGGACCTCATGGCAACGGATTCGGTCCTTAGCCCGTCATCAGGCCCCTCTTACGTCGAGCGGGTCTCTGCGGCGCCGCTGGTCCGGCGCGTCACCGGTATTTACCGTTCCGTTGCGCTCGACTAGCAAGATCTGCGCGTTCTTGGCGACCGGACGATGTCGCGCGCCCTTCGGCACCACGTAGACGTCGCCGACCCGCATCACCACGGCCTCGACCGCGCCGGTTTGCGCGCCGGTCTCGATCTCGAGTGTCAGTTCTCCCGATAGCAAATAGAACACCTCATCAGGTTCCGCGTGGGCGTGAAAGACGAATTCGCCGTCGATCCGAGCGATTTTCACGTGTTGGTCATTGACGGCGGCGATTAAACGCGGAGACCATGTCTCAGTGAAGGACGCGAATGTCGAGGGAACAGATACCGGCGCCATTTCTGGAAGGTGCATGAAAAGATATCAGCGCCAATGATAAATCTGATAACCCGTCGTCTTCCTATATCTTGTATCCCTATGCATTCACCAATGGTAAAAGAGCCGTAGCTAATGGCGATGAGATATCCCACGCTTGTGCGATGGTGACAGTCACAGGTTGCGTCGAATCAGGCGTATATATGGCCGCATCCTCGATCTTACGTCCGTAGTCTTCATCGCCAGCGCGGAACATCCTACGTGCAGCCTATATGTACGTATATCGCAGTGGAAGGTCGCGCAACCCGACAGGGCGCGCCCTTGGCAACACATTCATACTTATTGGAGATTGTTTCGCTTTCAGCATAAGCACGGTACTTCCATTCAAACTATAACGGAATACCCGTTTTAGCACGAGAGCGACCGTAACAGCCAATAACCAACTGGAATTTATAGATGTGACAATCTCATAACGAACCGACAACGGTTTTCGTCGGATGCATCGATAAACCTGATTCGCCCTTGGATAAGCGCAATCAATGAGACGATCTGCGTTACTGAGAGCTCGCAAGATCAAGTCCGCTATGCATAAAAGAGCAAGCCACATTGCGACGCTGACATGCAGATACCTAGGTATGGCTTGCAACCGTTGTATTGTGGCCCTAGCCGATGCAACGGTCTTCTTACCTACCGTTAGAAACAGGATACCTACTGTGTAGTCCCCTCCATCCTCGCTTGGTCACAAACAGCGAGCGCAAACCCCTCGAAGGTTGGAGGCCTATTACACTTGCATAGATAGTGTGCATGTGCGTCTCGAAATCATAAGATACTCCTCGCCACCTTGAATGCCCCCACGAACCAAAGAGTGTTGAACAGTGTCCGGGTAACATCTACCAGCAGTTGTCGGTGCTGAGATCTAGAGTTTTGTGCTGACAATGCGAGCATGAAGTCGAGGAGATATCGTATAAGGTAGTTCGAGCGGCGCATAAACAATATGTTGTGGCTCATGAACTCTGCGAACGAGACGGCAGCAATGACTAGGAGACAGCGGATGGGGAGTTGGGTTCGACCCCTAAATAACTTGAAGGGGCGCTAAACGGCTTCCTCAGGTGGCTCAACTTAGTGATGAGACTTCAGTACGCTGTCCAATTGATACCAGATGTGCGCACTTAATTTGTAAGTTCTTAATGAAAGAATCTGTCGTGTTGCTTAATACGAGGATAGAGCAAAGACCGAGGAAATCCAAGAGCAGAGCATCGATATGTAAAATCCTCAACTCTACGGAGTATGCGATTTTGGAAATGCATTCTTCAATTCTTGCCGCATTGGTCAGCTGGAGGCAAAACGCCAAGCAGTCGAAACCGCGAAGTCGCGAGCTGAGGCCCGCTTTTCTCGCCAGATTCCGTAATCTGAGATCTGCTTGCCTCAGATTTGCAGATTTAGTCCGATCCTGCGGCTGAAGTTGGCTGATGTCATTTAGACATTCGTGTATCAAGATAGTTAGTCCTATCAACCTGATTTAGGCTTCATCTTGCTCGCGATACCAACTGACAAAGCAACTGAGCCACCTCGCGCCTCGCGCAAGTGGCTAACGGCTGAATGGCTGGATTTCTAAAGGATTTACAAAGGATTATGCAGATGCAGCTCATTAACATGGACTGTAGAAGACATCATGAAGATGGACGTCAAGCTGTCTTCTGTATAAGAGCAGATGAAATCACCTCTCAAAGGTGATTCAATTTACTCATCATCAGAATCACACACAAGCAAACACATCTACACTTCGAACATTCAAGCAATACAAGTCTTAAAGGCCAATCAACAGCAACCACAATAACAATCACATCGCAATGTCTGCTAAGAAGATCATCACTGTTTTCGGTGCCACTGGCAACCAAGGTGGAGCGGTCGTGAAGCAATTCTTGGAAGATCCCAAGCTGAATACCACTTGGACCGTTCGCGGTGTTACTCGCGACGTCTCCAAAGACTCGGCCAAGAAACTAGCTTCACAGGGCGCTGAGGTTGTTGCCGTGAGTTTATACCAAATTGTGAAATACTGACCAATTCAAGCAAAAGCTAACAGCCCCTATTCAACAGGCCGACCTCAATGACAAAGATTCACTTGTCAAGGCTCTCGCTGGATCTGACACCGTCTACGCGGTGACCAACTACTGGGAGAAGCTCGATATGAAGCTTGAGGAACAGCAGGGCCGTAACATCGCCGATGCAGCTAAGGTTTGTCTTTCCGCTACGAGATTCACCCTATCACAGCTGCTAACCATTTATACAGAAAGTCGGCGTGAAGCACTTGATCTGGAGCTCCCTATTAGATATCACAAAATGTGAGTCTTTAGACCCCATCCCAAGCGGGAATACCAGAACTGAAGACCAGTATACTGACGTGTACCCCCAGTGACCAACGGCGCACTCTCTCGCGTCTACCACTTCGACAGCAAAGCCCACGTAGAGGAATACATCCGCAGTCTCTCTCCCCCAGCGACATTCATGATGCCAGGCTTCTACATGCCGAACATTCCAGGGGGCATGATGTCCAAACAAGGCGGCGAGAACTGGGTCTTCAGCATGCCGGTATCCCCTCAATCGCCCATCCCCTTATACAACCCAGCCGACACGGGGAAGTACATCAAGGCCATCGTCAGCAACAAATCCGCACTCCTGGGCAAGCGCTTCCTCGCCGCCACCGAGTACGTCACGGCGCAAGGCGTCGTAGACGCCTTCAAGCAGGTGTTCCCCGAGGCCGGCGCCACCGCGGCCTATTTCGAGACCCCGAAGGACGCCTTCTACGAGTACATGAAATCTACCGGCTTGCCGGACTACGCGGTCGACGAGACCTATGAGAATTTGTACCTCATGCAGGACTTTGGATATTTCGGCGGCGCGTCGCTCGATGAGTCGCATAAGTTCGTGGAGGAGCCGCTTACGACTTGGGCCGAGTTCGCTAAGAATGCGCCTGCGTTTGCTGGTCTCAAATAGAACGAAAAAAAACCTCACTGTACATAGTCTCTTATCATAGAGCTCCTCATCTCAACGCTGTACTGAGTCTCTAATTCCTTGATTTTGTCTTCGTCTCAAGCGTGAAACTAAGCTGGAAAAATAAGAAGGGCCGATGACGCTCCTAGGTCTACGCTAATTATAAAGTAATTCATGACAAGCACTTTAGATGATCTGATATCTTCTCGGTGGCTTGGGCCGTGGGATTTAAGGTGCATGCAGCTAGATTAGCTGCTTGAAGTCGGCGGCGATTTGCTTGTGATAGTGTGTAAATCAGTGACGTCATTTTGGATTCCGCGCGCGCATGGTACTTTTTACGTGGGAATCATCCTGTGAGCAACAAGTTGTTATCGAGTTGTCAAGACTAGTGTTTGCGGTGTTGAAGGTAGCTGAAATATGGTTGCCAACTATGTGCGCATACTGCGACGGATCAGTTTCGGTGAGAGTGGCACCGTTTTCTATTGTCATAACTGTGAATCCCTAGTCATATGTATCTTGAAAATGCATACGAAGTACTCTGTACGTAGTTCGAATTTCTTATCTTTTCTGTTTATAGTCTAGATTGTCCGATGAACCAAGACCAAGCAGCTTCGAGACCCGATTAATGAATGAGGTTAAATACTTAAGTACCGAATTTTAGAGCCGAAAGCGGTTCTCAAGATTCTGCGATACCTGATAACCGCAATGCTATGAGTAAGCACTTTGCATAAGTCTGATATCAGAATACCGAACCCTCCTGTAACAGAGCTGAAGTCGAGATACAGTCCGTGCCCATGTCTCTACTGTAAAACAGACGAAGGCTGCTAGCACAATGTTCTACTGCGTGTTAGATTTACCCTAGAAGGCTTCTGTTTGACCTTAGTTCATCTAGTGTAACACTATAGCGAACTCTGTCTACGTAGTTCGAGTCTTGGAGTCTTCGGCTGTTCGAGACATTAACTACCTCGGTATAAGCCAGACCTAACCAACGACTCTTTATACCTATAATCCCTTATGGTCGGATGCATGCCGAATGGCGTCTTCCAGCGTATCAGCAAGAGTCTGCGGCATGCTCAGGAAAGGAGAATGACTAGACTCGAGGCTCGCGGTGAACGAGCCTGCGGGGAACTGAGACGCTAATGCCCTCTGCCGGCTAATGGGGAGGGCTTCATCTTTCTCGGCGAAGATGTACCCGACGCGAAACTCGTGTTTCCACGGCTCATAATTAGCTTTGTCAATGACCATCTGGTACGGCATGCGAACTAGAGCCGTAGCCGCTTTGTCTGCTAGGGAGGGCTCGACGTCGGCATAGAAAGTATGAACAGCATCGCGAGTCGTGATGAAGTCACTCTGTAAAATGATATTAGTAACCTGAATACTATGAATTGTTAATGTAGAATTTATGGATTTGAGGGAACAAGAAACCGGTAAGTGTGAGTCGGCCGATATGGCTACATTCTAAACTATGGCATGAGATAGCTCTTCTAGCAAAAGCACTTACCGCAACATTCCAAAAGGGCGGGAAAACGCCATCCAATGCCTCCAGGAGACTTGTGCCGGCAGGAAACGTGAAAGAAGCCATGTAGAGTAACATGATAATGCCACCCGGTTTGCCATCAGCGGCTCGCTGCTCCTTACTCAACCCTTGCACAGCGCTCGACGTAGGCACTCCTCCGTACGAATGCGGAACAACCAAAACGTCTTTACCGGCGTCGACGAGCTTGGACAAGGCATCGCGAATTTTCGCGGCGTCGGCGAGAACTCCGACGGTTTTGTCATCAGAGCCGGCGGTGGCTAGTGCGATAGCATCTGTTTCATATCCGCGAGAAGAAAGGGTTTCGCGGACGAGGTCAAAGACCCACGGCTTGTGCCAGGCACCGGGCACGAAGAAGATGGTTGGCTTCATACTCGTTCGACGGTGTCGGTATAATGTTTGGTCTGGTTGTGGGCCATTAGCTAGGTTTGCGGTGGCTTTGTACAGATCAATATATACTGAGACTGAGACATTGTGTCTCTAAGTCAACATGTCGTAAAAGGATTCCATACCTCTATTTAGTGGATAACACGGTTATGATAATAATTCATTAATAATCTCCACGAGCCTAAATTCTCACGCTGCCATCGTGTTCCTAAGTAGGAGTAGGCAGATATGTAGTCTAGAAACCTAAAATCTCCATTTGCCTATCTCGGGTTCTCTGAGGCTATTTACGTGTTATTCAGCAGATGCGCACTAGAGCCGGGGGAGAGGGGAGGGGGGCTGTATACCAGGCATACCTATATGCTGTGCCCTCATGCACGTCGAATTGGGGTTTGATACGTTTCCATCTTGTTGATACACAACCGAAGGCAATCCCCGGGAATCTGCAGGTAATGAACCATCATTTATATGAGAGCGATCAATTGCTAAGTCATAATCTAGGCGGCGTCTAGAGTCGAGATGTGGATGAGTCTGATGTTTCTTGCGCTAGGTATAACGCCGCGTGCTTTGGCGCGCAGATGTAGCAGCGGGCCGTCTTATCTGCATATGGTCCAGGTGTGAGTGGAAAACGTGTCGAAATTTGCTACTCAATTCATCGTCTTGATTACGAACGTGAACAGCGATGAACTGATGTCCCCTAGTGCCTGCGATTGGATGCAGATACTGACTAGTGAATTGGACATGTAAGACCAATCTTGAGCAGTAGCAACACTAGCTTGTTGCTGCTCTCTGAGAAGTCCATGTCCCCATCCGGCTGAACACCACACGATCCTTCTAGTAGCGACCTTGCGTACATAACTATAGATCCTTTAGAGTCCCTATAGCATAGGAGAGGCGGGTTACGGAAGTGCTAAATCTGATCGCCAATAGTGGCTACCGAAGTTAGCATCTCGGACCATTGGGCTTCAAACTAAGACTCGAGCCAGGTTCGGGCTATATTGGCAAGGCGATGCTGTCAGCAGTTGTCAATGAGCAGCCTCTTTGACTATGGCTCGTGATATGCGCTCGTTTCCCGGTGAGATCAAAGATGAAGTTGGGTAGTCATAGATAGAATGAACATAGAGAGCGATGTGGCAATACGGTTGTTGAGAGTTTGAAAGGGTCGATGACTGACTAAAATGGCAGATAGTCACAAGACCTAGACTATTGCACGGAGTGTCGTCGAAGTCATAGCCAAGATTTTCGGCCACATCTCGACAATAGAGACCACTCATTTCCTAGTATATCCGCGCCGACATCCAGAGTGACGCTACGGCTCGAGCCACGTGCTCATCATTCGCTCAACACTTCCTTCGCGATGAAGGCCTTAAAGCCGGTCCAAATAGGTTCGCTCCGGGGAATATGTCTCCGTGCGCCGTGGCCAAGGTGGGATACCTGTGGATGACTGGCAACTGGAAGGTAGACGGCGATGCCACCTTCATGGCTGCATAATTAATGGTCATATACTAAGGTCAGACAAAATCGAGGCAATCGGGCTGGCTTCCGATCGTAGTGAGATCAGCCACTTGATAATAACATTCATCGATGAAAGTATTTGAAATTCTCTCGTGTGATTCTAGTGAGATATCTAGCAGTTGCCGAACTGGTAATGTAAAAGAAAGCTGAAGATAAGCCCCTTTCTAAAACTTGTAGAGGCTGTAATATGCTGACTGTGTAGTCACCACTTGCTGACCGTGGAAAAGGTAAGATTTTGGCGACTGTTGGGGAGAAATAATGCGTCAATCGCTGATATTGCTGCATCGCTTGTAATGAAAATAGGTAGTGACTGATCGGCTCGACTTGATGGCTCTCCAGAGCCGCGAAAAAGAGCGGACTAATGACTTTTGCAGGCTGAGAGATTTCTTTTCTCAATTACTCCGTACTCATTCTGCGCATTAGTTTTTAGGCCCCTTGTGTTTCGCCTTTGGCCTCACACTGACCGGTTGAAGGCTTTAATATGATGTTGGTGATAATAAACGCAACTCGCAATTGGCAGAGAAAAACAGTCCAAGAAGCCTCAATCTAGGCTGACTAATAACAGGGTAAGTGGAATATTGAATTTACCTCGGCATCTCCAGGGAAGTACCGTGAAGTGGCCCGTGTGGATGCCCCACAGTTGTCTGCACGGTTGAAAGCAGCGGCGACATGATGGACCCGCTTTTCAACACAGACCCCGACCCAGCAGACCCAGTCGTGCCCGGGGCATCACCACTTCATCATTCCTCGGTACATCCAACTCGCCTCTCCGATTTTATCACTGCTAATATCGAGTCATAATCGCTTCTTTTGTGTGACCTTTTCGCATAGCCCCTCGTTTCTTCACATTCATTCATTAGGCCGACACGACAGTTCCTACGCCGCGCCAGCAGGCTTGTCTTATCCGATTCGGCTTGGTTTCAAGAGAAGGGGTACGATTGGGTCTTCGAATCGCGCGCACGCGCGCGTGTTCTGAACGTAAGAATTTGATGTGAACACTTGCCGCGCTTGCCTCATCTTGAGTGGATATACAATCTGGATAGAATGGCATCGCCGCCCAAACCTTGGGAACGCGCCGGTGCGACTGGTGCCACAACGGGTACGTACTATTGATGTTGTTGTTGAACGAGAGCGTGACTCCTTGCGACTTCTCCTGCAGCTCTTGTGTCTTTTGTCTGCTTGAAGCTCGCAGCTCTACCTGCTATCTTGTTGATATGCGACTGACATATTCTTCTTCAAACAGCAACTATCGCGCCACCGATAGCGACCACAACGGGCGCCTCTCTTCCAACTACCTCAAACGCTATCACCGCACCCTCGTCGACAACCAACACGGCCTCATCGACGACACCCGCTATTCCCCCTCGCCCCGATTCATTGTCCGCCACTGTTAATCAGAACGCCTCCGCTTATAGTCGCGTCGGGACGAACCCTTACAACTCGGCCTACTCCTCACCCTATTCATCTCCCTACTCAAGAATGGCAGGGATGGGAACCTATGGCTATGGCAGTTATGGTGGCTACGGCGGTGGGTATGGCGGCTACGGAGGCATGTACGGTGGCGGCATGTATGGAGGGATGCCGGGAATGATGCAAAATGATCCTAATAATCCCAATACTCTGTCAAATCGCCTGGGCAACAGCACGCAGGCCACATTTGAGATGCTGGGAGGCATTGTCAGCACATTCAATGGCTTTTCCCAGATGCTTGACAGTACCTTGATGGCCACACATTCTAGTTTCTTCGGTACGTGGACGGAAGAATACGTCCCCCCTTGAAATGCCTAATTACTAATCGGATATAGCGATGGTGTCTGTTGCTGAGCAATTTAGCAACCTGCGCGATACGCTAGGGTCCATCTTGGGAATATTCACATTAATGCGCTGGATCCGCACTTTGATCGCAAAAATTACCGGTCGACCTCCCCCGGCCGACGCCACGGCATTAACACCGGCTGCATTCGCCCGTTTCGAAGGTCGGCAATCTCCTGGTCCCAACGGTGCCGCGGGCCCGTCAAAGCCGAGCAGAAAACCCCTCATCTTCTTTCTCCTCGCTGCCTTCGGATTGCCGTATCTTATGAGCAAGGCCATCCGATCTCTCGCCGCGTCCGCCGAGGAAGAGGAACGCAAGCGAATGGAGACTATGGGCCAGAACGCCCCATTAGACCCCAGCAAGCTCGAGTTCTGCCGTGTTCTCTACGACTTCACTCCGGAATCAGGAAACGCGACGCAGGGAGTCGATCTCGCCGTCAAAAAGGGCGATTTCATTGCAGTCCTAAGCAAAAGTGACCCCCTCGGAAATCCCAGTGAATGGTGGCGGTGTAGGGCGAGGGACGGCCGTCTAGGATACCTACCAGCTACTTTCCTGGAAACCGCCAGGAGACCCGGCCAACCAGTCGCGGCCATCAAAGCCGCTGCTAGCGAACCCGCCACCTCGCGCACCAGCTCCATCACGAGTAGCACACCGCAACCGCCGGTCATCGCTAGCAAGGCGGGGGATATCTCTCCCGAGAGCTTCCAAAAGTCGCAGTTTTACTCATAGCCATTGAAATAGCGGGTATAGTGGATGGGAAACAGCATCGGGAAGTGCGGTAATGGTAGTCCGGAACATATTTACTAGCGAAACCATACACCCAGCCCAGCACAGCAGATGGCTTACTGCTTTGGTGCTGCCCTGCAGCGGTATGGCGAACATATATATACACCTCTTCTCGATATGTATCGTGTCGAAAAAGTTCAGGCGTGTGTGGGACTGTGGCGTTTCATGGATACGGAAGATTCCTCTTTGTCGTTCGTATCCTCTATTTTTTGCAAGGGGAACTTTTGAGAATCATGTATCTTGCTTGGATTGGCTGGAGTGAGCGAGAGAGAGACGGCCTACCGAATTGTCGAATTATGTTACTTCTGGGGAGCATTAGAGTGCTACATTAAACATACAGGGTTCATTGACAGTACATTGGTACTGTTGGTAACAAAGATATTTCGTCCTGATGCGATTTAAGCTGCTTGTGGTATCTTGTGATTTACTTGCTTGAATATCGGTACTCCTTGTCTTAGATCTCTAGTTACGCGTTTTCCTTACGAGCTAGAGCGCTAGAGGCCACGGAGAGTAGAATTCATCTCGGGATATGTATTGTACAGTCTATATATCTACACAAGACAGATGTGGTCGTACAGAGTAACGGATTCAAGTGCTGCGAGACCGCCACTACTATCCTAGGTCAATCCCCCGACCCCTCGGCCCGTCTACGCAGACGTGCTACCAGACGACGAAGGATCCGAGAACATATGATACGTCTTCCTCTGTGCGAGCGTAGTCTTCGCCGGACTTCCGACAAGCGGGTCTTCGCCCTTCTTATTCTTCGGAAAAGCCATAACATCTCTGACAGAGGGGACGTCGCAGAGGATAGACACGAGGCGGTCGAACCCGATAGCGAAGCCGGCGTGCGGCGGGCATCCGGCGCGCAAGGCCTCCAGCAGGTGCGCGAACTGGAGCACGCCCTCGTCGGTCATCTTCAGCACTTTCCGCATCACGTACTCCTGGACCTCGGCCACGTGGATGCGGCGGCTGCCGCCGCCGATCTCCACGCCGTTGAGAACGAGGTCGTAGTGGTCGGCCTTGGCCCGCAGGGGGTCTCTCCAGAGCCGGTCGACGTCTTCTTTGGTTAGGGGGGCGGTGAACGGGTGGTGCGTCGAGGAGAAGCCTGCTGAGCCCCCCTGGCCCGGGCTCCCGTCGTTCAAGGTGAATAAGGGAAACTCGGTGATCCAGCAGAATTTGAATGAGTAGTCTTTAGGCAGCAGGCCTTTTTCCACGGCCGCGTCGTATATTAGCTTGCGCAGTCTGCCGAGCTCGGTAGAGCCGCCTTGCGCGGGTAGATTTTTCCGAGCGTGTATGATCATCACGTCGCCGTCTTCCAACTTCGACCAGCTATAATCGGTGTAATTGGAAAATTTGGTCGCGCCGAAGTGCCCGAGGGCGGATAATCCTCGTAGCGGCATGCTCGAGTCGATCACGAATACTCCGGGTGAGCTATCACTGCCCAATTTGTTAGGGGTGTGACGAAGCTGGTCGAAGAACTCTCGAATAAATTTAGCTGTCTCTTGAGGTGGTCCGGCGAACCGGAATTTGCAGGCTTCCACCATAGGATCGTTCAAGGACGTAATCTTATCCAGGAAGTCATCCGAGAGCCAGGAGCGTATATTCGTTATCTGCTAGTTATTAGCGCCTCGTTTCTTTCCGCTTCAATGATAGTAGACCTACATCGGAGGCTTGTTGTGGTGTGATTCTCAAATCTGGCTTATCCGTGCCGTATCTATACATCACATAATCATAGGATATACGTGGTATAGGGACATTGATTAAGCCGTATCGTGGGGTATCCTTGTCGGGTTGACGAGAGGCTGCTCGGGCTGGATGCCGCACGCCATTGATCATAGTAGGTGTATAACGCCAGTGCATAAAACGGCCCAAGGCGGCGATCATATTATTTATTTTAGACATCACACTCGATCCATCAGCAAATGCCATTTCCATATCAAGCTATGTATGTTTAGCGTATAGACCCACAAGACAGGCGAGGAGAACAGACCTGAGTGAATTCGGGTTGTCGGTCGGCGCGATGATCTTCATCCCGAAAACATTTGGCGAACTGGAAGTATCTAGCGATCCCACCTGCCATGAGAATCTGCTTGTATTGTTGGGGACTCTGGGGCAGCGCATATGCATATCCTTCTCGTCGAGAGGGCACCATGAATTCTCGCGCACCCTCTGGTGTCGACTTGAACAGAATTGGTGTCTCTACTTCCAGGAATCCTGCCAGACCCAGCTCATTCCTGAATATCTTCATCAATTCATTACGAAATATTAGCCGATCACGCAGAAGAGGATCGAATCTCATCTGCAGATGTCGGGACTTAGGGGCCCACACGGCGTTTTTGGAGACGACGATGTCTTTTGGGAACGGATTCAGACATTCAACGGAGGTCAACTTTAAATCAAGCTTCTGAGGGTGGATGGGCTTAGAAAACTCCGGGGGAGGTTGTTCTAAATTTGTCCGGGCGGGAGATGGAGATTCCGAGTACTGCAGAACTCCCCTGACACGTACGGGACTGTACGCGGGTATCGACTTGAGGTCGATGTGTGCAGAATGCTCATTCGAACCCTCTTCTTCCCATCTGGACACGATTTGAAGAGTTGGCTGGTCATTGTAATTCATTTGCACGTGGCAAAAACTCAGGTTCGCGCTCTTGTCCCGGCGCTTCCCCAGAAAGCCAAGCACGGTGACATTCTGGCCTACCTCGAAGGGCCGCGGCATCGGGAGATAATCTAGACGGGCATGTCATTCAACAATACCGCTGATGGTAAGTCTGAGTGTTCCACGGCTTACAAGTTCTTTTAAATACATCGAAAGCGCCCTCGTCCTCTCCGGGACCGATCTCGGACGGGGGTGTTGGTTTGACCTCTTCTTGGCTGGGCTTCTCCGTGTGGAGTGAACGATATTGAGGCTGAAATCTTCGGAGCGGCCATGCTTTATATCTTAAAACAGTCCTTGAGGCAGCTCTCAATAGAGGCTGCCTGAATGCCCCGATCATATCTCTAAATGAATGAATTCATTCAATAACATGTTCCAGTTATTCTTGAATTTGTTACTTAGTACTGGCCCAAATATGAGTGAACTTTAGAAGATTACCAGACAATCTTGGACAGCTGGACGCCAGCTGGCAATTTCCTTATCCGATCCCTATCTATCCACTGCCGCTAGGGCGTGACTATTTATTCGGCATCTGCCGGTGGAGACTAGAACTTCTTCTTTTTCTCTTCATCCTTCCAATTCAAATAAATGTATGTACCAGCTATCACCCATCTGCGCGACCAGGAGAATTGGGTTACTAACGATTTCTTGCCTTACAGATGATGAAAGCCGCGTGGCACAGTATGATCTATTCTCCCTCTCCGAGCTTCAGAACTCTCCCCTTCGGGGGCTTAAGTGGTTTTGTTGTAACGAGAGGATGAGCATTATGATATAAGCGTTCGACACACCTCGACCTTGTTTATCATCGGACGCGATAAGGCAACTCTGATCAAATTATCTGAATATGGAAGAAGTGCACCAATCCTAAGCCCTGTCAATTCTGTTTGCGCAAGTTCAATAAGCTCGCGGGATCGAGAAACACGCGACGCTAGCTCTAGCAACTTCCTACACCCGCCCATCTCAATGCTTTTTTTCGTGTTTTTTTTGTAGCCGTTATCTCAAGTGTGATATCGGCCACATTTCCCCTTCTTGTTACCATTTAGGTCGGCAGTTTTATCAGCCATCATTTTACACATTCAAGGTGGAGATATAGTTGAACTATGGGCCGAGAAGAATTTACGTAGATGCAGTACCTTATCGCCCATGCCAGATAAGCGCCGATCGGGGTCTGCCAGACGATGGAGATGACTTCGACGGAGCGGATCGCCGGGCGGTCAACACCCTGGCCATGACATTCCCGAGCGGCTCTCACGCCGACCGCTTCGATTTCGCACAAGCTTTCGCTAGACACAGATCTACTGGAAGGTAGGCGTGCGTAGTCGCGGCTGTATCGGCATTTACGTGCGTGATAGGCAAGTAAGCAGTCGACGAATATAGATACCAGCGGATTGAGACTGCAATGGGCAATAAAACTAAGCGATAGGTAGGCTATGTATGCATATTCGTCACGGTGACATTGTGGTGTAGGCCTGGGATCCAACCTGGGGGCTATTTGCCGCATTATCATGTAAGTATATATTGCACTGCTGGTGCTAGCGATCGCTGTCCGTGTTGGTTGCTACCGTACCTACCCACCCGACTATTCGTTGAATCGCACCCACAGTAACCGTCTCATGAAAAGCATAGTTGACAAGTGTATCTAACACCAGCCGGAACTTTTTAGCGATAGGAGCTCGATGGATCTTGTCTCTCGAGTACCCAAAATTGCACTTTCGTTGGGTGCATACAGCTACGTCAGGTCTCGGCTCAATTCAACCCGCACATAACTATCCTTTCGGCTTCGGCGCTTCGAGGCACCTTGAATATTCAACGGCCCGTTTTCGACGTGTCAATGATCGTTATGTCACGAAATATCCACAGATGTCATTTATGAGGCACGTCACTGCATGTCCACGTTGTAAGATTTGAAGCCGTTTAGCGAGATGAGTGATGCTATCGTATGTGTGCAGTTCATGTGATTGCTGGCCGAGCTCTTCCATTGGGCTTTGATCAGGCTCTGTTATCTGATGCTCTCAAATGCGTACCGGATATCCCCTATGTAATTACCTTCGTTGACGTGAGTAATACGTAAGCAGGGCGAGCTCCAAGACGAATATGCTGGATCTTGGCTCTATTATAAGTATGCTGGTCCTTCCTCTTCTGCATGTACACCTCTTTGCTGCAGTTTCTTCTCACTTGGTGTCTTCGGCGTATCACAGCAGGCTAGCGATAATTTTCACCCCTGTTTATCACTACTACTCGTTCAACTGGACTTGAAAGACCTATCAGTAAGTCGAGTAATCAAGCGCAACGCTTAGACTTTGTGGGCCGAAAACTAATTGCTTTACGTAGCTCAGAATTAGATTCTCGAAACACTGAGACTATACATATTTTTTTGCGTTATGTCTGAGATAAAGATAGCCGCCATGGACTTCAATCTCCTTGATGGGGGAGCAATGCTTGAGCCGCCAGACCAAGGCCCCTTTCATCTGAAATTCAAATGTGAAGGAGTTCAGAAACCGACGGTCAAGCTCAGGTTCTACACAAAGACCTTGAAGAAAATCCTACCTGAGCCAGAACCAAAACCAGAGTATATTCAGCTGAAAGGCGGGAAGCTTTACTGTACAGATGGCCAAACCCTGAGCAGTGCTGGAACCATCGCCAAATCAGTCAGTTTATGGATTCAGTGCGGGGGTACGCTCGCGGATGGAGTTGATGAAGGCTGGGCCGAGGGAGCCTTGCAGTCTGCCTTGGCGTTTAAAGCCGCAAAAAAATTCAAGACTGAAGACGCTGTATTGTTGTTTCTACTGGTTGAAGTAGGTGAGGGTGGCAAATCATTTACTATCAAAGAACTGGTCTTGGATTATGAACCTATTGATAAAGAAAAATACGATAAGAAGGAGACGGCCGCGCAATAGGTTCTGTCAATTGTGCAGTTAGTTAGTTGCCTGCGCACCTCGAAAGCCTTCCATATGCGAGGAAGTAGTACGATGACGTGCAGGCGCCCTTTGTACTTTCAAACTGGGAGGACTATTTCTGAGTTAATGCGCGTTGGTTCTGCGCCTCGAGATGGAAATAAAGTAACCTCATGTCGATATCTCTTGGCTCTCTTCTGTCCCGTGGCTGTATATTAAAACTGGCGCATCTTACCTTGTCGTAGGATCACTGTTGCGGTAGAATATGCCCTCCTATTACTTTGTACACGCGTCGCAAAACACTGCGCTTTTCAAACTGGTTCAACGGTAACTATTTCTCCTATATATATGCAAGGACAGAATAGGTATTCTTCGGCCATCTGGTAGGTTCGCATCTGCTAGTATCTCCATGCTCGATTATTATCTACTATGACAGTCGCGCGGCTAGATCCGAGGCTTATGCTGAAGTCCTAAACCCATGCTCATATAATAATGGAGGTCATACCTGGAGTATCAGCTAGAGGCGAAACACCACGTGGCGCATCCGGATAACCAAGGAGAGAGCTTAATATAACACTGGCGCTCTAGCATGCATACTGCCCAAGGCTGTCCGGGATCGACTTATAAGCTGGAGGCTAAGTCTGGAATACTCTACCTAGGGACTCGCAGAGCTGTAGATCTTGTGATAGTAGTATTGGGAAAGAAATAGGGTAGTGTAAGTGTAACATCTATATTAGCGAGATGCGTGGATGATAATCTACCTAGACGCGAAGTAAGGCGGAACGTTACTTATCTTCTAAGTGCTGAAGAATAGATATATCGCTATAGCTTCCGAAGGAGAAACAGCGAAGCGACCGTCTTTATTAGTTTTGGCTGTAGACATACGAAGTAAAACGCAGCACTCTACTAGATGCGAGAGGGATAGTGAGAAGAGAGGCATCAAATGGTATACGCACATATAAAGGAATATCTATACCGGTTCGCTCTTAAAACTGGCTAGGTACCTATATACGTCTATTCTACTTCGTACCAGATTCTTACTAAGGAACTTGAAGTTGTGTCTCCTTCGCACTTAACGATAGCGAGATAGTGAGTGGAGAGAACTGAAACACGCATATGAAATTGTGTAACGTACCTGGACAAGGACTGACACATGCATTCGTATGGATTGGAGGATATAACGGTGGGATGGTCGGGGTGGTTCTACTAGAAGTCCTACCTGCGCTGGCGAGCATTGTCAGGAGCCAATCACGATCGGCATCAGCTGCTCTTTTGGGCTAGTTCGGGGTGCGCAGGGTTACCCGGAAACCGTGGGCGGACGGTGGACTGGCCCCACCGACGACGTATCTAGCGTACCTGGGACGGTATTAGTGCAGGGCTGCATCTACAGTAGATGCCCGACTCCCAATTTCCCTCGACGGCTGCTCGTGACGACGACAACGAACAACTTCCGACGACGGCCTCTCGCAGCGACACGCGGCCACATGCAGAGGATCGGGTTGTTGGCTGTGTTTCTGAATTGATAACTGTATTGCTAATGCAGTCGAAACTGCTACTCTGACCACCGCGCGCCATCGATGAAGAGTGCATCGCCATGGAACGACGCTGACGCCCTGCACCTGGTCTTCTTGTCTGCTTGTTCTCCTGTGTAATATTGGGCGGTCTAGCTCGGTCCTCGATCGCACCGACTTCCTGCCCGACGCCAGGACTATTACCACCGTCCCGCGCACAACGTCGCTTGCCCGTGCATCCAGTATCGAGCATCAAGCAGTGACATAGCAATCCGCGAGCCTTGCTCGGCACCGCGAAGTCGACCACAGCAACGTCGCACTCGGCCAGCTATAACCTGCGCCGCCTGTCCTACCGTCACTACGTTGTATCGACCCATCTCAGCCTGCCTCTGACGATCTCTCTTACACGCTCGCTCCTGGCCCACGATCCCGAGGCCATCCGCGAGCCACCATGTCGAGCTCCTTTGAGAAGTCCGTCAAGGGCGCAACCAAGATCAAGGCGAGTGGGAATACTGAAATCATGGCTATACTGTGTTCATCATCTTTGCTGACTGTCCTGGCTACTTCAGGCTGCTCCCCCGAAGACCAAGTACATCGAGCACATCCTAGTAGCTACGCACGCGGGTGAGGCCGGTGTTGGCGAGGTCTTCCGCGCTCTGCAGAACCGCCTTCGCGACTCAACATGGACTGTTGTCTTCAAAAGCTTAATTACCGTGCACTTGATGATCCGCGAGGGCTCGCCCGACGCTACACTATCCTACCTCGCCCGGAATCGCAACCAATTGGCTATCAGCTCCTTCACCGACGGTCCGTCTTTCCCCTGAGCCCTGCTCGGCTTCCTATGCTAACCCGTCCCCTTATTATAGCCCAGATACAAGGTCGAAACATACGGCACTATGCCTCCTATCTGGCCGAGCGGGTGCGCGCTTTCAAGGATACCAAGGTCGACTGGGTTCGTGCGAAAGAGACAAGACTCGAGACCCTTTCCGTCGAGAAAGGTCTGCTGCGAGAGACTGAAGCTGTCCAGCGCCAGCTATCGGCTTTACTGAAATGTGACGTACGTTCCTGGGATACTCTCTGACCGGTTGATCGGATAATTAACCCCTAGCAAGGTGTTGGACGAACCTGAAAACGAGATTACGATTACCGTTTTTAGGCTTCTAGTTCTCGATCTTCTGAGCTTGTTCCAGGTCCTGAACCAAGCCATGATCAACATACTTGGTAAATACGGCCTTCCCTGGTCACTCCTTTCGATTTCGCTAAGCTGATGACTTGAAGGGCACTTCTTCGAAATGTCGAAGCCGGACGCGGAGCGGGCTATGGACATCTACCGCCACTTCACTAAAACCACCGATGCTGTTGTCCAATATTTGACTGTGGCTCGGCAATGGGAGCCGCATACAAGGGTCGAAGTTCCTAAGTTGAAACACGCCCCCGTCAACCTGCGTCGCCAACTGGAAGATTATCTCAACGATCCCGATTTCGAGATAAATCGGAGACAGTATATGGCCGAACAACAAGCCAAGAAGAAGGGCGGTATCTCGAAAGGAGAGAAGAGTATCCCAGAAGGAAAGGCAGATACCAGCAGGCCGTTCCCGTTAGGGAACTCGTCATCTGCCTCGACCATCAAACCACCTCAGGCTACCAAGGGTCCTGACCCCGATCTCATCGATTTCTTCGATTCAATAGAGCAGAACCAGACTACGATGAACACTCAGCCCATCTCCCAGCCCACCCAGCAAGTACAAATGCCGCTCATGAACACCGGTAACCCCTGGCCATCGGGAATACAACAACCCAGCCAGCTTCAAGGAAACGGCTTCGTATCCCCTACGGCAGGGTATCCGAATCCTGGTCCATTCCAACAGCAAACCCATACTGGCTTTCCTTTGCCACAACAAGTGCCACAGCAAGTACCGCAACAAGTACCGCAACAAGCACCGCAACAAGTACCTCCCCAGATGCCACAGCACATGCAGCCAAATTTCACAGGCGCGGGCTTCGGTGGCTTCACACCACAGCCGAGCTTTACGCCCAACACCTTGGGCTCAATACCGCAAGACATCGTGGCCTCTTTCCCTCCGGGGACCCTGGTTCCCCCGACGCAAACTGGACAAACGACAAATCCATTCAGGGCATCTATGATGGTGGGCAGCCCAACAGGCATGCCTGCTCCTGGCGGCCTTTCGAACAACTTCTCAACGCCGACCAGCCCTCAGGGCCAAACCCCGACTACTCTCACTCGCCAGTCCACAAACCCCTTCGCTAGGCCACCGGTGCAGGGCACGACACCATATGCCAGCCCTCCATCCGCTTCACCATTCCAGTCACCACCGCCCATTCAGTCCCCAGGAGTACAACTCCCTGCGGCTACGGGGACAAATCCGTTTGCCAAGAACACCTCACCTATCGTAAGCCAAGGCACGCCATCGCGGCCCCAGACAAGCGGGGGCATCGCGCCGCAGGCTACGGGCGCCACAAACCCCTTTCGGCAGGGCGCTTTCGTCGACCATCAGACGGGTATGGGATGGCAACACAACCAGATGCCTATTGGCGGCGGTTTAGACCAATTAGCAACGCAACCCGTCTTTCCCAGACCTGGACAGCAGACTCCATGGCAACAGCAACAGCAATAGCCTGCTAATGCCTATACTCCGCCGGCACCTGGCGGTGTTCAGGTAGACAATTTCAATTTTCGTGCGACGCAAGCATAGACCGGCGTCCAATTTTTACTTTTTTCCCAGCGCCCCCGAAACTGGCAACTTATACCAAATGAGAACGATGGGTCTTCGTTCTTCTTTTACTGTGAAGGAATTGATGGCTGGATAGCGTTTGGCTTCTTCCTGTTCGATTCGGTGTTCCCTGCCATTCTGTCACCCTTACCGGCCCCTATTCCCGTGCAATTATCCTGTACCTGCCGCACCACTTGCTGGTGGTCTAAGTTTTGGACTTTGCGCTTCTTTATCGTAGGTCGTATTGCGTTGGCAGTATCTGACCGCATCAGATCAGGCTCCGTCGCGTCACGTTGCGTTGCGTCACGCGTTGTCGGGATAGGTTGCGTCACGTCACGTCACGTCACGTTCATGTCGGAATAGATAGATATACATATACTCAGTGCCTGCTGCCTCCATTTCTCTACCCGTCACCTTATTTCAGAAGATTATGCGCCTACGAGATAGGCTAGATAGGGCGAGCGTAGGCAGAGAACAGAGGCGGCGGCAGACACATCAGCAGCAATAGGAGTAGGTGTAGGAGTAGCAAATAATCAAATGCATGGAAATTCATCTTTGCAGAGTTTCTTCACCGAGTTTTAAGTATGTATCTCAACATGTCTACGTTTTGTATGCTTGTTTAACATCAACCGTACTGTAATTATAACAGGCTTACATAGGTGCATACCTAGGTACTTCAAACCCATCAACTCCGTAATTCCAGCGCAGGGGACGGTGAGAGTAAGGCAGACGTTAAGAATTCAAGACTTTCAGGGACTTCGGCTGACACCACACACTACGTACCTAATGCACTTAGCCATGTCAAAACAGTATATGTAGTTCATTTTGATAACTTTTTATTATCAGTCTATTTGGTAAATCAATAAGCTTGATGAACCTCTCTCGGTTCTTAAAGCTTGGGTATCAGAAACACTCATTATTGAGCCGGCTCATCAGCATGCGTCTGACTTGGCACGGATTACCAGATCTCAACTATACACAATTTCTCCCCCATTTTCTCTCGTACCCGAGCCACCATCTCTGTACCTTTTGCGCATAAATCAACTGCCCTCGTTCGCGCACTCTGAACCCCAGAATGCTGGTGCTTGGGGACTAGTGATTAAAACACACCAAACGCCGACGCTATGCTGGAGGTTGGAAATGTAAATCGCGGCCACTGTCTCAACGAGTCGTGTCGTGTATCGAGAGCCAACGATCTTCTTTTTGTTGCAATCACGCCATCATTTCTGTGGCGAAGACGATAACGCGGCGGCTCGCCTTGCAATTCCTCATAAGGCTGATTTGAGCCTGTCTGTTTTGCTGTCTTCCGACCAGTCCACCACGAGTTCAAAACGGCCATTATTCATTGAAGCGCATTGCAAGCAGAATGTCATCATCCAAATACATCATCAACCTCTACTCGTCTCGGGACACGATCCGTAGCAGCCACCGCCTCAGCTGCCACAACAGTAGCCGTGGTACGAGCATTATCTTCCTTCTCATCAACAACATTGACGCCCAGGCCAGCAAACGCATCGAACATGGCGCGCGCGACATACTCCGAGATATTGTACCCAGGGACGCGATGATCCTGGTTCGTGCGAGCCGCCTCGAGCCACGGGTTGGGATACGCGTCCTCGACGTGGTAGCGCGAAGGGTCGAGGGCCGGGCCGAGGCCCGCGAAGGGAGA
Source organism: Nemania sp. FL0916 (assembly GCA_022578715.1). NCBI lineage: Eukaryota > Fungi > Ascomycota > Sordariomycetes > Xylariales > Xylariaceae > Nemania > Nemania sp. FL0916. Next base: position 106,599 of record MU390332.1, on the reverse strand, counting down.
GTACGGCTTGGACAGGTCCTCTTCGTCTTCTGACATCTTGTTCTTGATCTTGAGCCCGCGGATCGAGAGCGTGTTGTTATTAGCACCACTGTTCGTCGCCTGAGCGTCCAGAAGACTGGGGAAGTGCGTGTTGGCGATGGCGGCCACGCGCGCCCGCTTCTGCGCCACGATGCGCGCCTGGATCTCGGCGGCCGATCCGGGCTCGCCCCGCGAGAGGGCTTCCATGACCTCGGCGTTGATTGTGGCCTCCTCGGCACGGGCGCGCGCCTCTTCGCGCGCCTCCTCTACGCGGCGCTGGCGCGCTGCTTCGGCTTCGGCTGCGTCGCGCTTCTGGCGAGATATCTCGGCCTCCTGGCCGCGCCGCTTGTTGCGCTCGATCTCGTTGCGGAACTCCTGCTCTCGATGCAGCAGCTTCTGTTCAGCGGCGCTGCGTTCGTCGTCGCCGCCGGAGATTAAGTCGAAGGTCAGGTCCTCGACGAGCTGCAGGTAATCGTTGTAGTCGCGGAGTGTCTCGAAGTCATCTTCGACCATGTTGTAGGCAGCGGCCACGCGGCGGCGGATGTCGACCTCGCGTTCGACGGCTAGGTCGCCAAAGAAGGCCGAGCGGAATCCTCGCAAACGCAGAGTCTTGGTACATGTGGCATAGGGGCACTGCGCGGGACCGGACTTGAAGATGTTGGTCACGCAGTTGCTGCACATCGGGTGGTAGCATTCCGGGTTGATGCGGAACTCCATGTCCGTGTTCAGGTAACGAACGCGCTTACACACGGGGCAGATGTCCGACGGCAGCGCTGTGGTCGGGCCCGCCGACAGCTTGACGACGGTCGAGCCGCCAGTGACTGGCTTGCGGGACATGGCGGCGGTACTGGCAGGGGGTTGATTCGCGTGTCTGGTTGTCCCTCGTCCACCAGGGTCGAAGAGGAGAGTTGAAGATGGGAAAGTCGGTTAGTGGTGAGGACAGTAGGCTAAGTTAGGGGGCCTGTCGAGCTTTCTAGTTGTAGACTGACACGGCGCATTGGAACACCGAGCTCGCGTAAGGCGAGATGGGTGCCTAAGCCTAGAAAGTGCAAGTGCGACGTGAGAGCTGGCGAAACGAATGGGAGTAAAAGGAAGCGCCGGCCCAAGCGGCTCGTCGTCATATTATGTAGACAAGATATCAAAATGCAAGCGCGGTCGATGCGCAGATCTATCATCTGATTGATTGGTCCAGAGCTATACCTAGGTCCCTGCGTACAGGGGTACTTGCAGGGATTACACAGCAGTTGTCTGCCAAGCTAAACTGCCCCTCCATCAACCTGATTAAGCATTCCATCACAGCTTTTGTAAGCCTTCTCGACATTTCCATACAATAAATACCAAACAACGATACCGTATCATAGCAAAGAGGCCACAGCAATGGCTGATAAAGGTGAGTTACTATTCTACACCTTTCATGCAATCTTGAAATTCCCCGCATAAGCTCCAACCGTTATGCGTTGTTCATAACTCTTTACTCTACGCATCCGAAACCCCACCATAGCTAGCTAACCAGCACTGATGCCCAGATCCCACGCCCGAGGAAGTTGCCGCAGCCAGCGCCAAAGAGGCCGCCGAGCAGGCCGCTTTACCATACAAATGGACCCAAACTATCTCCGAGCTCGACATCGCCGTACCCTCCATCCCGGGAAACATGCGTGCGCGTGACCTCGTAGTCGACATCGGGAAGCTGAAATTAAAAGCCGGGATCAAGGGCCAGCCGCCCATCATCGACGTACGGAATACCTCTCTCTCTCTCTCTCTCGCCCAGCATTATACCTTTCTCCACCTCAACTAACCCATACCTAACTATCTCACCACCAACAGGGCGACCTCCCGCACGCGATCCACACAGACGAGTCGACGTGGACGCTGACGGCGGCGCCGGACGGCAGCAAGACGATCGAGATCCACCTGGACAAGGCGAACAAGATGGAGTGGTGGGCGCACGTGGTGACCTCGGCCCCGAAGATCGACGTCACCAAGATCCAGCCCGAGAACAGCAAGCTGTCGGACCTCGACGGCGAGACCCGCACCATGGTCGAGAAGATGATGTACGACCAGCGCCAGAAGGAGATGGGCCTCCCCACCTCCGACGACCAGCGCAAGGCCGACATCCTCAAGAAGTTCCAGCAGCAGCACCCCGAGATGGACTTTAGTAATGCCAAGATTAGTTGACCTTAGTTAGTTAGTTGGCTGGTTGGGTGGGAGGGATGGGTTATGTAGGAACATGAGTAAAGAAATGAATAAATTAATTAATACTTGAGAGAGGGCTTGCAGAAATAGTCCTGGATCATATTGTTGAGCTGCGGAGTGTGAACTGATGTGACTATTGATATGCCGACCTAAGCTGTAGTCTCAGAGCACATTATCAGTCACGTAATATCACGGTAGCATTGGCGGCTTTTAACGAAACGGTGTTTTCTATGAGTAGGTGTAGATTTTCTAACCTGGGTATGTTTATGCCTCTTACGTACGGAGTAAGGAACCATACTATCTACCCAGATTGCCCAACAAGTTACAAATGTTCAGGGTGAAACGAATAGCCCACTCCCACCGAGGAAGATATTGCATATTCCAAGGGTAGAGGCATCAGAGAGCCCTGATTCGTTTGATTTGCTTTTGGAATCGCCAGTAATGCCGTAGCAGATGGAGAAGCTGCAACGCATCAATTGTCAGATATGTGAGCGTTCCGTCCGTCTGGTGCACCATCGCGGATACATACACACACGTAACTAATAAAGAAGTATGAGATGGTTTGTTGACCTACTTGTGCGGTATACATGCTTCGGCACAACTCACCTTCTGGCAGCGGCTTGAGTGTGCTGTGCCAGAGACACGGCTGCCTTAGGCAGATATATGTATGAGATTAGGAATTCCGTTAGGCTCGTGCGTATACCACCAGGAAGTATCACACGTATCAGGTTCGCAGATGACAGGGACAAGATCCGGTATCGTAAGACTCAACATGATTGCGCTATGGCAACTTCGAGCTCTACGCTTGAGCCAATCTCGCGGCCTTGAATCGGCTGACCCTCTTCGGCCCGCCCTCCTCCTCGCCCAGCGGCTGTATCGGGTTCGTGTTCTCCTTGAGGAACCCACCCTTGCGCCCGATCATCTTGTTGCGCATCCTGTAATACTCTTCCGTGACTTGTTGGTGTAGAAGGTTGGCGTCCAACTCATCTGGCTCTCTGACTTTGTCCGAGGGCTCATGCTCTAAGACACTAGCTGCTAGAATTTGACCCTCAGGCCCGGAGGGCGCATATCTGGTGGTTTCGTGTGGCTTCTCAGGCGCTATCGGCGGCGTTTGCATTGTGGCTGCATCGTTTATCCTGTCTCTTCGAAATCTCGATGGCTTTCGAGTAGATGCCGAGGGTGTCTTGTTCGCTGTTGTAGACCGACGCTCCATCACATCGGATAGTGGAGTAGCTTCGGGTTGTTCCACCGGCTCTGGTTGTGGAGCTGGAGGTGATGGTTCAGCGATGTCGAGACTGGGAGCAAACCTGACGCTCTTCTTTGTCTCGTCTTTCGATGTAGATTCAGTGGCAGCATTTTCGTTCGCGGCATTTGGGTGGGACTGGTCTTTCGTAGAGCTAACATTCTCGTCTTTGATCGTGATCTTCCCAATACCTTCAGCAAATTCATCGTCCTCATCGCTAGCCGTTCCCTGTTCGCCAAATGTCTGCCTGCTAAGGCGTTCCTTTAGCTCGAGCATCTCGCGTTTGTATTCGTCGTCTATGACTCCCGATGTCGACCTTCCCCATTGATCTTCATCATCGTCATCATCTCCTTCACTGTCGTCGTTCCAATCATCATCATCGGTAGCCAGCCCTTCTTCAAGCGACAACTCCGCAACGATGGGCGCCATCTCCCACAGCATTGTTTCTCTGTTGTACCTGAGCATGTCTTCCCGCAATTCGGCGTCTTCTGGTGATTCATCCACGGGCAAGATAGGGTCTGATATAATGTTCTCCTGCTCCTTTGCCTGGCGGTATAACTCTTCCACTTTCTGCACAGTGTTGCTGGGCCTCACTTCGGTAGCCTCTTTCGTGTCTTCTGAGAAAGTAACGCTTTTCTTCTTCGGCGCTCCTTTAGTATTAGAGGCCGCTGCCGCCTCATTAATACGTGGCCTTAGCACGCCGCTGCCAGAGGTAGACGCCACATCGTAAGACGGCTTCAAGGCATCAAATTTGATACCAGGCACCGAGTCCTGAGGCCCGAGGGGCAGTTCCTCATCACCAGCCTTCTCAAGCGCTTCTATAAGCTGTGGTTGGCTTTCGCCGGGGCGCCGCAGCTTATACGAGATGACATTGTCGTCATCGTCCAACTCCTCGCTGATCTCGGTGATCGGTAGTCCATCTTCCTCGGCGAATTCCGTGTCGCCCGCTTCTCGCGAGCTAGCGAGGGCATTTTCGGCGGCGTCGAGTTGGTTCGCGAGAGTGATAATGTTTTTCGAAACATAGTCTAGTCGGTTCGATACCGTACTGATCACCTGGTCACGCGTTCTGGAATCATCGCGGCCGAAAATCCCGACAAGCTCTTTCTCGTCCACCAATTCGCCTTTGAAGCCTTGTCGCGTCTGTGTGCGAGCCGAGCGCGTGGCGATTGGCGACAGCCCTTCTACCTCCCTGCGAAGGGATTCGTACTCTTGTTTCCACTGCCGCCACTCGTCGAGTGCTATGACGAGTTTGTCGACTTTCTCTTCGAGTTGCCTGAGGTGCTCTTCGGGGTCTGGCTGTGGGTTTTGAGCCTGTGGCATTTTCGAACAATGATATTAGAGACTCGAGCGTGGTTGATTGATGGAGAAAAAAATTGGGCGGCGTTTATTCTCAGGGTGCAAGTTTAGCTCATCATTTTAGTGGGTCGAGACGCACAGTGGGCTGCGAGCCACAGCTCCATGACCCCACATTACGGAGGACGATAGGTCGCGACCGGTCAAAATGGAAATTTCGGGTTTAAGAAATCCAGATTTGGTTTCTTTACGGATTTAATTTTATTGCTATATAACGAAGCTCCAAGTACATGCTGAAGACAACGGTAAAATTGCATAGTTCTAGTAATTGGGATAGTATAGCTTTATAGGTCTGGTAATAGGTCTGGCAATAGATTTAGTAATAGGTTTGGTAATAGGTCTGGCAGTTTGGTTGCGCAATACTTCGTAGATCTGGCAGCTTGATCTGGCAATAGGTTAGTAATAAGTCCGGCAGTTTGGTGAGCAATAGCTGCGCAATAGGTTTGGCAACAAGTTTGGCAGCTTGGTTGCGCAACCTGGCTGCCAGACCTGTTGTGCAGCCTGGCTGCTAGATTTCACGTGTAGTTCAAAAAAAAGAAAAGAAAAAACAGAAAATGAATGTACTTTGTATGTATATCTAGCCCCGTTAAGTATAGTATTCAAGGTTTTATTTTCATTTTTGAAATCCGCTACTACTTAACCCAAATCTCAATTTTGACCGGGCGCAACCTATAGTCCGCCGTACTACATTGCTAATTGCAGGTGTCAAAGTTAACACAATCACCACTTGCATCCATTGTCTGCAAAATGCTAGCCGCCCAGATCATAAAATGTTGCTGGTAATTATCGAGATCAAAATAGAGAATAGTAATCTCATCGCCATCATTTCATTTAGCTATCGGTAGTCTAAGAGTCTAAGCACTGTCAATTTTCTAATACCGTTCCTATGGGACACAGCTCGAAGTCCCGAGTCTGATTCTAAGGATCTAAAGAAGCACCGATCGAATTTCGAAAAGCATCAATTTCAAGTGGTTCGCATATAATCTGCCCTCCTGTTTTGTGCTCCCACGGTCGACTTTCAATCTGGCTATTTCTCCTAGTTCTAGTAAGTAGATGGTATTCTCGGCATGCCTGCCGTTTGGAATATATGACTGCCCCCGCAAAAACCCCAGAAATTATTAGCGAAAGGCCCAAATGTAGATGGCTGTTCTCTTGTAACTATTTTCAACCCTCCTTAAGTTAGAAGACTTATGGCAACACTCAATCCCATACCGGAACAATGCTCCACGAAATTTGCAGCCTCAAGCATTTAAACTTCCCCGGAGCCGAGCCCTGTCAGGGGAAGTCAACCTGGGTCCAGGATTTGGTGATTGGTGGAAAGTCCCCAGATTTTCATGCACCAGCTTAAACAAGGAAACTTCCTCTTTCGATCTATTTTTCGACCGCTTTAACGTCCCTCTCCTTTCGGCATGGCGCCGGATCGGATGGCCTCGCCGCCCAAATTAGCAAGATCATGAATGGTGAACTGGGCCATCAATGACCGAGCACCTCAGTTATTACAAGCGGCTCGGGATCGGGACAGCTCTGCGCGAAGCATAGCATGAATAGCCCCCTCGTCTTAGATCCTACGATATGAGTCGAATTGCAATGCATTAATCCTGTATCCCCTTGTCCTAAGTTAGTCTAAACTTCCAAAATCGCCAATCTAGTCCTGACTTGTATCCGGAGCCTAATCCCCTTGTCACAGAATGGCAGGTAGCGCGGGACGAGGGCTCCGTGACCGCGGGCCCGTATACATAGCCCGTAGGGAGCCGGTGCCAAGGGCTCGTGAAGATCGCTCGAGGACGTGAAACCGTCTGTAGATCTGCACAAGATGCTGCGATCAACTCTCTTCAGCTTGCTCTCAGTGTGGGCTGGTGCCGTGAGCGGCATCACCGTCACCTCGACCAGCTCGTCGTATACCGTTGATACGGCCAGCTCGTACAACTTCGTCGTCACGATCAGTCGCTCGACATGCGACATCACTTCGTTGAAGTTCTACGGAATTGAGTACCAGTATCAGAGTCAGGGCAGTCATATCGCATCAGGGCTCGGCAGTGGCACGTCTGTACGTCAATTCCTCACCGCAGCGATTCTCATGGTGCCCAATCTGACATGTTGTCCAGGTTTCCTACACGACGAGCTCGTCAGGCGACACCGTCATCTTCGCCTGCACGCAGTCCAGCAGCTCATTCGATCTGACCCACTACATGGTCTTCCGCAATGGCGCCGCCAACATCTGGATGGGCACGAGCACCAACGCGGAGCCGTCGGTGGGCGAGCTGCGATACATCTTCCGCCTGACCGGCTTGACCTCCGCCTATCCCCACGGAGATGTCTCAAATACGGCCGGCGGCACGGCAATCGAGGGATCCGACGTGTATCTCGTCAACGGCCAGACGCGAAGCAAGTTCTACTCGTCCGATCGCTTCATCGACGAGTCTGTGTACTGCGCCACCGACTCTGGCGCGAGCGTTCACGCCTGCTTCTTGCGACCAAACCACCAGGCTACTGAGAAGAGCTCAGGCGGTCCTTTCTTCCGAGACATCAGCTTGAACTATGGCGGCGACTACCACTCCGTGACGTACTACATGAACTCGGGCCACGTCCCTACCGAGGCGTACAGACAGGGTTTCCACGGTCCCTATGTGTTCGCCATGACTCGCAGCGGTGTCCCAGCTGCCAGTTCTATCGACGTATCATTCTTCGACAGCCTCAATCTCAAGGGCTACGTTCCCGTCTCCGGCAAACGTGGTTACGTCAAGGGCACAGCGACCGGCGTGTCGTCCAGTTTCCCCATCGTCGTCCACTGGTACAATAACGACTACCAATTCTGGGCTTATGCGAGCTCTTCCGGCGCTTACACTTCGCCGCCGATGCCCGCCGGCTCCTACACGATGAAACTGTACCAAGACGAGTTCCTCGCCGCGACCCAGACCGTTTCCGTCTCGGCCGGCTCGACCGCGACGTCGAATATTGCCGCTACTGCTGCGGCGCTGACCCAGTCGAGGACTACTATTTTCAAATTGGGTGATTACGACGGCAAGCCCACCGGGTTCCTGAATGCCGCGAATCAGCTGCGCATGCATCCATCAGACAGCCGGTAAGTATCCCAATCACAATGGTCCAATTCAGTGTGTATCCATGTAAGATGCGTAAAGCTAACCAACGCATGTGCATCATTTGATAGAATGTCCAACTGGTCTCCCAGCAGCGTCTCCAGCAGCGCAACCTCGTCCTGGCCCATGGCCTTATTCAAAGGCGTCAACAACGGGCAAAAGATCACTTTCTCTCTATCCAGCGCGGTATCATCGACCGCGACCCTACGCATCGCCACCACTTTATCGTACGCAGGGGCGCGGCCACAAGCCACCGTGAACTCGTACACGTGCGCGGCTCCCGCGGCCCCGACAAAGATCGACAGCCGCGGCGTCACGCGCGGCGCGTACCGCGGCTACGGCGAGATCTACGAGTGCGCTGTGCCCGCGGGCACGCTGGTTAGTGGGACGAACACGGTTACGATTAATGTTGTCTCGGGATCGAGTGGGGATGCGTATTTGAGTCCGAATGTTATCTTTGATACGATTGAGTTGTTCCGATAGGTTGGGGATGAATGTGGTGTGCTGTGAAAGGAGCGTTGGGGGTTTGGGACATAGGCTCTTGATATAGTTCTTGTCTCATTTTCTACCAATTATGCAGCCGCTTCGTCTGTCTTAGGTCAGGGCGATATACCGATCATTGCTTCGTGAAAATCTCTTTTAGTGTAACAGGTGTATCTAGCTCAGCATGCACGTGAATAGTAAAATCGTACATCAGTCTTCATGAAGTGATAGAGGAAGTAGTTCTCCATCTATCTTAGTTGAATTGGGTTGTGTATGCTAGGCGCATGTTGCGAGTTTAACGAGCTCCTTGGGTATCTAAACGCCGGGTAGAATGATCGCTGCAATTGCAAGGCTCATGTTAGTTAGATGAAAGCTTAATAGTGCCGCAGAGGTCACAAGACCACCACTGGCTCTCTCGGACCCTACCACAGACATGACATATCCATGTCTTGGCAACAGGAGCCACAGGCTGGAGAGGTCTCTGCGGCTCTTTCCCCTTAGCTTTTGAGGTTCCAGACGATCCGCGTGGCCCGCTATTACCAGTATTTCTATCCATTCTATCCGGTCGAGTGAGGTCGATTACTGTTCGCTGTGGCGGTGTAGGGTTTTCAGCCCTTTCCGAGCCACATGCGTCGCAACAGAGATAGCTCGCTGGATTATCCAGTGTGCAGACATTACATGTCCACGACTTCCGGGTCCCGTTATCGACTGGTGGATCATGTTGAGGTCTCGATGGCTGAGGTAGGGTTTCCCGGCTAGAATTCCCAGCAGCGCCAAGCGGCACGTAGGCGTTCCCAGTCTTGACCATTTCTTCCTCCTGTATCATTTCCCACAGCGCCTGTGCTATAGCAGCATCATTCGCGGCCTCTTCCTCGGCCTTCGTCCTGAAGCCGTTTCTCGTCGCAGTATCTGCTATTTCGATGATCTCATCTTGTGTCTGGTTATCATTCGCGCAGCCCTGCAGCGTGCGTATGCGCCTATCGGCTGCGTCGCCGATGACTTTGCGGATGTCTTGTCCAGGTCGAGCAGCAGCGCCACCAAGCCGTTGACCCGAGCCAGAGCCCAGTGTGCGTCGTCTCTCTGCAGCAGCGCGAGCCAGCCTTCGGGCTTCGTCCATCGGCATCGATCTGCCGCCTAGCTTGTGACCTTCTGATAGAAAACCCTCTCCGGTGTAGCCCTTCAAGGTCAGCGACAGATGTTCATCTCGAAGCTGATTCCATAATGCGTGAAATTTTGCGTCGTGAGGGCCATGAACTATATGAGCCAGCTCATGCAGCATCGTATCGGCAACTTGCTCAAAAGGGAGAAATTGGGTCCGGTCTCCGGGATACCGAAGCCGTACACAGATCTTCTGACCGCGGTTCACGTTGAGGCCTATCACTGCTTGTCAGCCATTGCCCTTCATCTTCAAAATATTGCATAGATATCCCACCTAGCAGGTTCGATTGCTGGGGATAGAACTCGGTAAGCTGGCCGACTTTCCATCTCCGTGCTCGCATGAGAGGCTTCACCAAGGAAGCAATCTTCTTCAGAGTGTGCAATGCCTCGGCAGCCCGCGGGAAGTCCGCTAGGTGCGAATATGAAAGTACGAGGGGATCAACTTCCGGCATCTTCAAAATGTTCTCACGCTAAGCCTTGTACTGTACGCTCTCGAGTATGGATGGTGTGCGGTTTCATGTGGTGGAGGTTGTTTGCTGTGTCGAATATTTTAACAAATCGAGACGCGGGGCGTGTTTGCAATGAGCGTTGGATATTGAGAAAAAGAAGTGCTTGAAGGTCAGCTTTCAGCACTCAAGGAACATATTGCTCGCTCACTGCGAGGTAAGAGAACGCGCGTCTAAAGAGTCGCTTTAAATGGGACATCGAAGCGGATGGTGGGTTGAAGAATGGATAGTCAGAAAATCGAGGGCAATAATCTACCAGATAGAGCAAACAACAAGGGCATCACGTAATCTGCTTTACCGCATTTCTATAAATTGCCTAAGATTTGTACGCCACCACAATGTTGCGTCAGAAAGGAGAGCCTAGACATAGGCAGCAAAAGGCTGCGACAACGCCTGCAACAGAACCTTTGGATGCCCCGCAGATAAGCCTGTTAGATGCATATACCCCATCAATTACTCCGTATACCCCGATGATCTAAATACCTTACTTGATGCATACATCCAAGCTGAACAAACAACAAAAGCAGGTTCCAATGCGCGATGGTTCTCATGAGGGCAATGGATGGAGATGGATAAGAAGCTTCATGAGGAATAATTTGAAAGCGTACGTATCATACCTAAGTGGGTATATATCGCTCATTTGCTACCTCAATTTGTGTCGCATGTCGCAGCTAGTCGTTGGTATCAATTCGTGTAAGTGGCCTCTGTGAGAGCATCACAAATGGTCCGTCGAGAAAATCTATTTGTATATTCTCTCTGCTCGATCCTTTTTTCCATATTTCCTCCAAATGTCAACTAATGAGTATAACCAACTGGTCAGTCCTTGAGCCAATAGATGAAAGCTATCATGCTATCTCCCTATTACCCAGCAAGGAGACAAAGTTCACCACTCACCCCTTCAACGTTTAACCTTCCTTCCTTTTCACCTAACCTTAACCCAACAGATCTATCCACACCATAGCCCGTACATACCTTTAAATATGAAAATACACCACAGGGCCCGTAATAGCACCTGCGCTGAAGTAGCGATGGCGGAACGGTATAACCTTCCGCCCTCGTGCGGTGTGTTCGCACACGCACCCGACGCTACTACGGGGGTTCGATCACCACAGTGGTCAAAACCCCTTCGAGACGCCCGACCCGCGTGCGTGGTACCACGCACAGCGGCAGTGCCATAGTGCATCGCAGGGCTAGTAGAGGCTATCTTTTTTTCTCCTTTTTTTCTTTCTCTTGGTGTTACTTGGTATGAAAATATTCTTGTTTATTGTACTGTACCTGTCGTCAACACTACCGTAGTTTTCCTAGGTACCTATGTATAGAGAAATATCACAGGGATTCTACACGGAAAGTAAAGATGTCAGATATTCGCAAACCGTACTACCTAGTTCATCAATGCATTCATAAGATGATAGTTCAAACGTGGGACCGCCGTCATAACTAATACAATTATCTCATTCCTCCCTCCCTCATCAAGTTGCTGGTACGGCCATCATTATGCCAAGCCCGCGACGTAGTAGTTGAAGTCGCAAAAGCCATCTGTCGGTTGATCAGAGACGTCCACTTTGCTGTTCGCCTTCGCAACCACATTTCCACTCCCATCAAGCAGTTCAAGCAGCTGCGCGCCTGTCTTCAAGCCTTCACTAGAGTTATAGCTGAGCCCAGCAGTTACAGCCTGTGTTGCAATGACTTGGCCCCCACTAGACACGCGGACCTGGAAACCCTGTGTGCCGGCCGGGAGGACGACAGCATAGATGACGGTATCGCGGGCTGCGCCACTGCCGCGGGGTGTTCCATCGCCACCATTATTGAGACATGATCGTAAAACACCGCGGTACCATATCGCGCCGGCGAATGATGCCCCGTTCGCGGGAGTCATGGCGCTGGTGTCTGATGCACCGTTCTTGAAAGCGTCGATGAAGGACGAGACAAGCGGCTGCCATCCTGTGTGGGGGTTCACGTCCGTGTCGCCGTATTGCAGGATCTCTGGCGTTACAGTCTCGGGCCAGGAGGGGCCAATATAACTGTTAGAGATTAGTGGTTAGAAACTACATTCAAAGAGGCCTAGTATGTTTAGGTCAGTCAAATGCAGTTCAGAGCAGGACCACGCACTGGCTTTCTCCGGCATCGTTCTAAGAACAAATTAGTCATGGCCAAGTCGAGAGAAGGCTAGCAGTGAAGATTTACCCATGTGATCACCTCCGTGAATTCTGGGGATAGCTGTAGAATTTGGTTCATGCGCTCAGGCAGAGCCGTCTCGCCGACACGGTACCACGAATCTCCGCAGCAGTGCTTGTACTGAAGCGAAGACAAGCCTGAAACACGCATCAACTTCGAATTACCGGAGCACGAGAAAATCAAGTATGAGTTTTTACATACCCATGATATAAGTCTTCCCCGCCGCATCAGCCGCGGCCTTAACCGCCGCATCGCGAGCCGAAGAGACATTAACCGCGGGGGTATCAGAGGTATCCGGCCAATTCGTCTCCCAGCTAAAAACTCCATCGACCACATCGCCCCAATTCTGGAAAAACGTCGCCGGCTGACTATAATAATTACCATCGGCCTCAGGGTTCGGCACGAGGTAGACATTATTCGCATTCTTGAAATTCCGCCAAGCATCTACGCCGATGCCGCCGCCGCTGTACGAGGACACGAACGGCAGGTTTGCGGGCCCGTAATGCAGGTACGAGGGCCGGGACGCGAATTGCGTGTACAGCGCTGCGTGCGCGTTGATGTCCCCGGTTTGGTAGAAGTCGAAGCTAAAGAACAGCTTAAAATCATCACGCGAGTCCGCGTAGTCGAATAGTTGTGTCACGGCACTTAAGAGCCAGCTCGCGCCCGGCGCCCCGATGTTCAAGGCGAATGCGTCGAACCCTGCCGCCGCGGCTTGCTGGATGTCTTGCTGCGCGTGGTCGGTGTTGGGGTCGATACCCCCGACCTGCGAGGGATGTTAGTAGGGCAGGATGGAGAGCCGTGGTCTATTAGTTGGGGGGGTTGTTATTTACTAGGTAATGCGCGAACACGAGTTTCGCTTCGGCAACGGTGCTCAGGAGGCCGGAGCCTGCTGCGAGCAGGGCGAGAGCTGAGTTGAGGACGCGATGCATCGTGATAATCCGCGGCGGTGTCGCCAAGTATAGAGATGCTGTGCTATGAGCAGTTTGGGAAATTTTAACACAAGATGATTCACATGATTATATATGTAACGACCAAGGACATTATAGATGGACATATCAAGCTACGATGGTAAGGTCTGGGTTACATCGTGACTTCGCCCCAAAAGCAGGTTGGCTGCCCAGGCTAGCCACAACATTACGCTCTGGCTTGAAGCTATTCTAAGTAATGTATGGCAGCTGCAACGCGATCCCTCCCTTGGCTTGCAGGAGAATCCGCAGAGAGCAACGTCCCGTAGCTCCATAAGGCAGCTCAACGGCGGCGCTCGGCAGATTATGGCCCCGAATTCAGTCAAGATCGGCGGTCGAGTCCGGGGCAACCCCTCTCTGACCGCGGAGGCGGTAACTCCAACGACCCCGGTGCTACGGTATCCATAGTAGGCCCGGCTCTGTTAGCTAAGATGATGTTGTCTATACTTGTTTTAGCAATACGAAAAGGATTCACGTGCAAGATTGGATTCACGGGTGGACGCAAGTGACAAGAATCGATATGATGTAGCACCCGCGGGTAGTATTGTAGCTCCTCCATCACTGATCCTTCTATTCCGACTACTACTCTACCTATCCCAAGTGCTGTTCGTGCATATAGGACTTGTGTGCTTATTTACAAGCACAGTGAGCTATGTGAACCATTGGTATGCTATCAGCCAAGATCTACTGCGACGATAATCATCAGGCACTCATGTTAGCTACCGGTATGTTGTTACACAGTAGGTGCCATGCCTCAGTATGCGATGTACCGTATACAATGCCCAGCCGCCCGGCTACGATAACACTTATTCTCCGGCGTCTTCTATCGGGACCGGCCTCTCCCGTATGGTACCCACCAGCTACCGGTGAAGATCCGTGCCGGTGTCTCGGACTGTGTTCCGAGATCAGGCTATCTCTATTGTGATACCGAAATACTATATTTACTTATGCTCCTATCTTGAATAGTCCGTACCGCGACTCTGCAACAGCAGCCGACAGTGCAAGCCTCGCATTCGTCTAGCATCTCATACAGGATCAATACGAGTCGATGGTAGAATCCCACGTCTGTGGTGAGATTGTCAAAGCTGCAGCTGTATGCAGTCCTCTTTCTCTGCGACTCTCTGGCCGTATTATATCGGTGATGGTAAACGAGCATGGCCACAGTAACTGATCATGATCGAACAGACTGCGACAAGTAAATTGGCGATGCGACGCAACGAGAAAGCAGCAGAACTACCGTTGTGCATGGATCTGATCTACCAGCCCGTTCCTCGCTCCTAAATCAAATTCGCATGCGCTTGCAGACTCATTTGATAATTTCTAACAAGCCACTTAATCAGATTGTCCTGGTTTTGGTATCATACGGGCTTGGATTGATATGAGGCAATGCTGTTGGGCCGACACTAAGTGCACATGTCATTGCGCAAACATCAGATACATGTGACTTGGTGAGTAATTTGAGGACTCTCTGCATCACAAGAGACTAGGCATGAAATTGAACACCCGATTTTCGATGTACTATCGTCTGCCTGTATTTAATCACTGCACTCTCGATACACGAAACACATCCGGCGCCACGTCCAATTGATTGAGAATCTCCCTTGGCGAATCTTCATATGATCGTAGTCCCCTTTCCGTGATATCATATCCCGCATGCCTTCATTCTCGTATTAAGGAACTTCGCGGCCGGTTTGTGGAATTGAGAACGTGGGGTAAGAGTGATGCGTGTGATGAATGCCAATGCCTTCCTCCAAGCATATTGGGATGCCGTGTGACACGCCGGGAACCATTCGTGTAGTGCAATAAGATACCATGGCGAAGGAAAATTATTGCTAATGCAATTGGATTCCCCTGGCTCACAGCAATGTTTCATCTGATCCGTATGTCGCTGAATACCGCGTTGTTTTCGGATCGAGAGCATCGTGAATTCGCAGCCCTTTCCTAGCCCGTGATGGTAATAACCGATAGCTTCCGCCATTCTCTAAAACGCGGAAATAACATCGATGGGGAACTGGTAGTATGGATTTCTGGAGAGCTGAGCCCGACTATAAAAGTCGTCTGCCTAGCAAGGAAAATTGCTGAATATCTTTGCAAGAGTAGGCTGGTCCACACCATACCAAGATATCCGTTTTCCCATCCGGGCAATACTTTGGCTGGCCTTGCCTCGCCTGTGGCCCTTACGGAGCTTGAGCTCCTTCTCCTGACGTTTTCCTCCGTCGACTGTGTTGGCGGTCGTGAAGGAACTCATGGAAGCACCCCTGGACATCTCGGATGGTGGCATTGTAAATGGACGTGGACGAGGCTGGACTTTGAGAATATGAAGGTTGATTGGTAGCTGAATCTTGCCCTAGAGACTACGTTACTGGGCGATATCGCGCCCTTTATATCTTCAGATCTCATGAATAGGTATTTAGTATATTTGAGTCTTTGATAGCCCTTTTCATTTCCTGTCGATCTGAATGCATAGTTAGTTAGACCAACAACTCAGCGAGTAAGCTTATGATCCACTGAACCAGTACCGTGGCAGTGGAATGCTCTCAATCGACCAAACCGCTCCCTTGATGGGAATAGCATCTCTTGTTATTAGTAATACCTTAAATTGCCATTTCTTAAACAGGCATTTTGTGCTTCTTTTAGCCTCTCAGTTGCCGACGATCTGTCGCATTTTGGACATCGATCGTTCAGCGACAACACGCCAAGACGCGAGTGAGATTGCGCTAAATCCTCACGCCTCACTTCCTAAAATAGACCCATTATCAAATCACACCAAGACCAATTATTTACCTACAATCAGAGGCTCGATGTGACAATAGGGCAGTAATAGACATGAGTAAAACATACCGACGTGATGTTATTCTTAATCTGGCAGACATTAGATACTCCCGTTGTAAGTGTGCGTACTCAGATTGGTATCATGAGGATAAGTCGCTGTGGCTGGTGAATAGTAGTGTCCTTAGCGAAAACGGCGCCGCTGCACTACAGCCTTAGATACCTAATTCAGACGCCAGAACAACAGGGACATAACTGCTGTTAGATATGTACTCTGAAAAGAATGCACTGAATAAGTGTCACAGCCAATCTTTTGGCCATTTAGCGCAGTGGGTAATTTCCAACAACTGCCCCGGCGCTTGCTCCATAAACCAGGCCAAACTAAAGCAGGCAGTGCACAGCTGGTTCTACCGTGACCAGAAAATGTTCGTAGTTAAGCTGCCAATTAGTCTTTAAGATTGACAAGGTTTGCGCTTCGATTTGCATTAGATTGAACAATGTTTCGATTTTGCCATAGGAATTGGATTCACAAACATGAAAGCCACCTATCTGATAAGTCAGTAATAAAGGTATGAGTAAGGCAATTGTCCTAGAGTCTATCAGTGATGGTGTTCCAATGTTCATGAGTGCTTCATCATATCAGACATACCTAGTAATTACGGAGTAGTAGTAGGTACGAGAAGTCCGATTAGTTACCTATGTACCTACTCCGTAGGTACCCACCCTACGAAGTACTCCGTACTGGTTTGGAGATCAAATGGGGAAAGCACCACTCTAATTAAAGAAGGCGGTGAGCTCATATTAAGTGGAGCAGTGGAGTGACAGGGACTTCGAGCTCGAATGCGACCGGCAGAATTAAAAAAAGTCGATGCTTCAAGTTCTTACTTGTATCTGATTATGCACGATTGAGCGCAGTAACACCCCCCAAAGCCTCTTTCATTCTAACTCAAATTTTCTATGCCGAAACAACGACACTTTTTCTATTTTTGATACTGTGCCGTTTCAGGAGAGGCGAGGGATCTTATCCCGGCGCAGCAATGGATATTCACCGGATCAGATTTGTCCCTTATAATCCGGCGCCTATCAATTGTGTGGCCTTTTCCCAGCCTGTCGCGTCGAAGAGGAGCGGGCCTGTTCGTCTTGCTATCGGTCGGGCCTCCGGAGATATCGAGATCTGGAGCCCTCTCAACGGCGCATGGCACCAGGAGATTATCATACACGGCGGCAAGGATCGTGCAGTGGGCAAGTTAACCTCATTTAGATGCGCCAGCACGCGACTAACATTCATCACTAGATGGACTAGTTTGGGTGACAGAGCCGGAACAGACATTCCAAGATGGCAGCAGGGTTCCCGGCCCCTTGAGGCTGTTCAGCTTCGGCTACTCGAGCACCGTGACTGAATGGGATCTCGAGAAGGGCTGCCCAAAACACCAATCAAGCGGCACGCACGGTGACATATGGTGCCTCGGCGCCCAGCCATTCGAGGTCCCTGGCAAGGGCGACAAGGGTCAGGCCAGAGTCTACCACTCCGGCAAGAAGCTCGTCGCGGGTACCATGGATGGGAGCTTAGTACTGTACGATATTGACAACGGCGAGCTTCGTTACGACCGCGTCCTTGCGAGAGCTTCCTCTAAGAAGACCAAGATGGTGAGCATTGCATTCAAGAATCGCAACACTGTTGTCGTCGGCACGTCACAGAGCTGTATTCTCGTGTATGATATGCGAAATGGTGCGACACTCGCAAAGATGACTTTGGGTTCGGATCTTCTCAATGGCGCCAAGGAAATCATCGCGTGGTGTGTGAAGTGTCTGGACGGAGGAGACATCATCTCCGGCGATTCAACTGGCGAGCTTCGAATATGGGACGGAAGTACTTACACACAAGCTCAGAGGCTCAAAGCACATAGTTCTGATGTCCTCTCTCTCGTTGCAAGCGCTGATGGCTCCACCATTGTGACCGGAGGCATGGACCGCCGAACCGCTGTCTACAGGAAAACCGCGGGGTCTGGATCGAGATGGGCCAAGGTATTCCATAGAAGGTATCACCGGCATGATGTTAAGGCTATGGCTACGTTTGAGGGTAATGGTATGAGTGTTGTGGTTTCAGGAGGTATGTAATTTGCTACTGAATTATGGCAAGGCAGCATGCTTACCAACATCTAGGCCCCGACGCGACTCCCATCGTCATGCCTCTCCAAAAGGCCGGCATAGAGAACCATCGGACTCTATCGTCTTTACCTCAGAATCCACCCTTACAAAGTGCATACAAGAGCCGGCTCATCATCAGCTGGTGGGACCGGGAAGTATCCATTTGGCGACTTCCAGACCCCCTGGGAGAGCCTGGGCACCAATCGCCTGACAAGGATGACACTGCTAAGAAACAGAAGCTCATAGCACGCGTTTTGATAAAGGGCGAAGCAAACATTACATCAGCATCGATCAGTGCCGATGGGTCTCTACTCGTAGTCTCAACGACGACTAGCGTAAAGGCATTCCATCTACAGCCTCGTAGTGGCGCTCGGTGGGATGAGCTCAAGATATCACAAGTCAAAATGGACGAAAGGATCATCGCCATTGGTGCTACACGAACCCTTATATCCCCCGATGGCCAGTGGCTGTGCCTCGTGCAAGTAGGAGGCGTCATTTCTGTCCTGCGCATACAAAAGGCTCTCAGTCCGTCTGAGAAGACACTAATACATCCAAAGATCGTTCAGTTACAGCGTATTCAACGCCAGGCGCCGAAGCACAGTGCTATGGGTGGTCTTGGAAATTACGACAGGATAATCACCCAGGCAGCCTTTTCTCCTGATAGCCGGATGCTCGCCGTTGCCGACCTCGCTGGTTACATTGACACGTGGGTCTTAGGTCACCGACCTCGAAGATTACAGGATCGCGAACATGATCACGACAACGACGCCTCGGAAGGGAGCTCTTCTGACGGTGAGAGTGATAAAGAAGATGTAGAAATGGCCGACGGAATCCGATGGAGGCAAAACCCAAATACCTCGTTGATCCCCAAACTTCACGCTCCGCCCACAGTTTTATCATTTTCTAATCACATCCCATCTAATAATACAACAACGGCAGGTAGCAACGAGACAGATGACTATACTTTATTGGTCGTTACTTCCAAACCCCAAATTCTACTCGTGCATCCAACTATCGGATCCCTCACCTCTTGGTCTCGGCGCAATCCTATATCTAGGTTCCCTTCTGAATTCCGAGACATTCGAGACCTTGTCAAAGGGGCTATTTGGTCCGGAAACCGAGTATGGCTGTATGGGAATACCTACGTCTTCATGATTGATACAACGCAAGATTTAGCCAAACCAACGGTTGCTGTGTCGGCAACCGGGAAAGAGTTAGTGGCGCAAGGAACGAAACGAAAACGAGGCCTGGACAGTGGCGCAGGCAATAGAATGGCAAAGGGTGCCGCCGGCCCTACAGAGGTACTACGCCATGTTCAAGGTCAAGATACAGAAGTTTTATCTATCGATGGTCCAGTCCTCAATCCAGTGCATGACGACGATGCAAGCCATGCCAGAGAGGACAGTGAAAGCGAAGAATCTGAGGACGAGACCCAGGGTGAATTAGCTCTTCTTCGGGGCACCCAGGGCAAACCTGTCCAGGAGCATCAACCAACAAATGGTCCTGGCTTTTGGTACACGTTCAAATATCGACCAATTCTAGGCATTGTGCCTTTGGGGTATAGCACAGATAATCACCCAGAGAAGGATTCGATGCAATCAACGTTACATGATACCAAGTCCAAGGTACTAGAAGTTGCTCTCGTAGAGCGACCATTATTCGAAGCAGACTTGCCCGACAGGTACTTGAGCGCGGGCCAAGCCGAGCGCTAATACTCCTTAATATAATTCGATAGTGTCTATCTCAATTTGTTTGTCATGCTGTATCATGTGCCGTAAACGCGGTTTTGGAGGCTCTTAGCCTCGAAAGGACGTTGAGGAGATCGTTTCAGCAACTCACCATGGTAGATGCTGTAAATCTCGTCTAACCAGTACAACTATACGTCTACCTACTGCATAAAGTCGACCATGTGCTGTTAGGGCTATTCATATTTAACGTACTAAACTAAATTGCATACCAACCCGGTTTCGCGGCGGTATCTGGCTCTTTCAGACTTCTCGTACGTTGCTCCGAGCGATCTCTTAAACGCAGTACCTGGTCGGTAGTGAAAAGGGGGTATTGTGAGAGTGGTACTGCGGTCGTGTTTACTACAACCAAGTAAATCCGAGTATATATATAACGTACCGTAACGCGGATCACACGAAGAATCGCGTCTTTCAGGAAACTACGTGTTTAGCTAGGTACCTATCTAGTCACTGATATCCCACGCCTTGCTATTCTAGATCGTACCTGCTTTTTTCACCTTCTATATCACCATTTTCCACCTTTAACCCATCAGCCCCACTGGCAACACAGTGAACTGGGCTACGTATAATCCATCTTACCGATCCCTCATCACCTTTCTACCCTCATTTTGTCGCACCTCCACTGACCTTCTCTCGATGGAAGCATTCAATTTAGGGATAGCCTGAGAGAAATACTACGATGACATCAGAAGTAGTGATCACCTGCACCCGGCAAAAATGTGCGAACATTCATGCCTGCCAGTCTCTTGGTCAGCATTTCTGCGACTTCTGCCATGTTACCTCGGTCAGTCTCCTACTGTAGGCTCTATCATGTCTCTTCCGCGCTAATCAATGAGTTTTGGCACCCGCTTCTAGTATTGTTCCAAGGCCTGTCAAGAGATGGATTTGCCCAACCACAAGATTGCGTGCCATGAAACACAGCTCAAAGCAACATTTGAGTCTGATTGCAGACTGCCCGCCTGGGCTCCCCAGCCACTGTACTCTGCCTTAGTAAGAAAGTATCATGGCATTGAGAATCAGGATACCCCACGTATTGGATCATCAGATCATTCTGATGAAATCTACAGGCCCAAGATTCAATTCGATTTGTTTGGTAGTTTTCCAGCAATCGATGTTCTTCGGCTAGATGCAAATGAGGGAATCAATACAACACGGCCACTTGACATTCTCTTCATTGGTAAGTATATTTACTCACAAGTGAGACTTGAAATTAATGACCAACTAACCGTCTCTCGAAGAACCAGAGGACCTCAGGGATATAATCATGACTGTCATCAACTTGCCGGCCAATACTGCTTACCCCGTCAATGTCTGGATAAGCAACCACAATGTGACGAGAAGAATTCGCCAACTGATCTTGCTTCTATTGGCCCTCTCGTCTACTGATCCAGACATCACAGCCGAGTGTGCTGTACCGTTCTGGTACAGCCCCTTCATCCCCAAGTGGTGTATCCCTGCGATTCAGGCACTCATAAACCCACTGATTGACCGCTGTATGCCTCACAATGATACTGAAGAGAATGATACGGAGGCCGGATTGTATTATTTTCGACGCTTGTCATTTGGTAATACGTCCCTTGAAGTTTTCTTCGACGAAATTTCCTGTCTCTTTCTCCGCCACGTATTGAACCACACGAGCTGTGATGTTGCTCAGGGCAGAGCCGCGCAACGTCTTTTCTAGGAGAAAGGAGAGTACGCAGGCCTGGACTATGACG
The DNA here is from genome assembly GCA_022578715.1 of Nemania sp. FL0916. Classification (NCBI taxonomy): domain Eukaryota; kingdom Fungi; phylum Ascomycota; class Sordariomycetes; order Xylariales; family Xylariaceae; genus Nemania; species Nemania sp. FL0916. Next base: position 85,030 of record MU390332.1, on the reverse strand, counting down.
AGCAGCAATGGCTTGCTTTCCCAGGTTCTTGGCAGCCTTCGAAACGCCAATATACGTCCTCGATGCAGGTGGCTCCGTTTGCGAACCATTTCAGCTCCGAAGACCCGTTGCAGGATAGTAATCCGTCAGTGCAATTCTCTCTCTCCAATTCAGTCAGTATTCTCGTGTTTTGCTAACATCAACGTGGTCCAGGAGTATACTGTTGATTCCGGATTGGCCAATGAGGCCAGATGCCGATGCGCTCCGAGGCTGGGACCTCAAGGCAATCAACCGTGGGACGATCGGGGCTAAAAATGACATTTACGGAAAACTGTTCTATTACGTCCGTGACATTTTCAAGCAATTCATTATCAAACTCAGAACTGCAAATGTCAAATTCCACGTAATGCCAGGATGGGATAGGATTCCCCAAGAGAAGCTACGCAATCACAAGTTTGATCGCATTCACGTAAGTCAAGACCCTCCAACACTACATGATAAAAGGGAGAAAAGATACAATTTGATAAATACATACACTTACTTATTCAATTCACAGGTTTCTACAAATGTTTCAACAAATGCAGTGTTCGGGCCCATGGACCAGGTCGTGTCCCAGCTATCTCCCCAGCTGAAGCCACCTACCGTGAATCCCCTTGCCAGCCTGATCACCCTGCATACAAATATCTTCGAGGAGATCCAGAGGGCTTTTCCATGCAAGTTCTGCAGACCGGATACCGCGGAACGCATCAAGGAAGCCGTCACTCTCACGCCAGAAGAGCGGGGCTTGTTAGACGCATACTTGCCTCTCACCGCGGCCAAAGGCGACCCTGTCAACTGGGTGTTCACAACGGCAGGCTGGCAGCGTCGCGAGGCACGCTGGCTCTTCCGCGACCCCACGGCCGCGTGGGAATTATATAAGGAGGTGAACGGCCTCCACGAACTCGCGGAGGACTCGGGGCTCGCCATGAAAGATACGAACACGATCACCGAGCCGTGGATCCTCCGCCACAGCGATCCCCGTCGTCTCGACGGATTGAGACGCCCGGTGCCGGCGGCGCAGTTCGAGTTCGACATGCTGTATGCCAGACGCCAGACAGGGGGATACAGATACGTCGAGTGGCGCCACCTCACGGCGAGTGAGATGACAGCCCTGGAGGCGAAGCAGAGGGTCGAAGAACAGCATCCCCCCAAGTCCAGGAACCATTGGTGCCCTTGGCCTACCGATGATGAGGAAACGGCTGAGATGCGACGCAGGGGCGCGCATCTCGAACGATGGATGGGTCAAGACAATTATGAGAATTGGACGCCGTTTTGAAGGGCGGCAAAGATAGGACGTCAAATCGTGAACCCGAGATAAGTTGCTTCTATATCAGCTTTCCTATTACTCATTGCGAGAAATCTCGCCGGATCCGTCGCCGCGTTAGGATTCGAGGCGTGTATCAATTGAGCAAAAAACGCCGGCAGAACAAAAAATTGGTGCGGTCAGAAGGAAAATGAATCAAAACTGAAAGGTTCGGATTGTGATAGTTGACTTTGAGGATAAAAATCGGTTCTGTACTTAGATCTGGCCCATGCCAACCTGATGCAACCAAAGAGATTCAGATAACATACACGCCCAAATCATTCTCTAAGTGAAATGCGTAATTATCGGCGCTAACGAAGGTCTATTTTCATCCCATATAATCCTGAAACATCTACATCTCGCAATATCGAGCGATGTTACACTTCCGTGCGTGTAAGGAGACCACCCCATGTCAAGCATTTGGGTCTCCATTTAGGTCTACAGTTTACATATGTAATAACAAGGCTTATATGGCCTAACAGCGCAGCACAGTCCTCTTCAAGGTTTATGATCGGATTCTAGACTGCTTCTAGACGAATTCTAGCATTTTACTCGCTCCCGTATTTTGTTTACTTACTTACTTTATTGATCTGCGCGTACCGTATTCACGCAATCGATCGCCTATCCACTTACTTATCCCCCTTTCCCCTATCCCTATACGACGTATCACGTACTGTACTGTACCCATCTATCCACGCCGCCTCCAAAAAACCAAACAACCCCCAAGACCCCAAGCAACGTCAACGTCCAAAGAACCCATTTCCGCACACGACCCCAGCATCGCATCTCCACGTGTCCTGCAACCTCCAATAAGTCCCAACAGATAGTCAAGCGAATAATCACACATAGAGATAGTGGACCTGACATTACCCACTCTTGAAATGCGCATCGCAATCCAACCCCCCTTTCATTCATGCCCGCCAACACCACCACCACCCCACGCTGCTGCTGTTGGTCGGACCTCGGGACTGGATCCGCGCCGACCCGGCGAACGCGATTGGACGAGGGGCAGACCTGACGTGACGCAAGCGTCGGTACAGCAGAAGGAGACAGAGAAGCAAGGTCAGAGTTAGAGTACGTAAGAGAGAGTAAAAGACAAAGTGTGAGAGAGAATCAGAGAGTCAGAGACAGAGATGAGAAGAGCCATGCATGCAAAGAGCAGAAGTAAGTATGCCGCTCTAGACCTTCTTGGCGGCGGCCCTTTCGCCGGCCTGCCAGCATCCGCTACCTTACTTCACCTCGCTTTATGTGCATCGCAACATGTGTATACCTTATCCTGCCATGAACCTTACTGACACTGTTTTGGTCCCCGGCTAGATACGATATGGCTAGATATGTAGTAAGGAGCGCAAGCACGATATCGTGGAGAGAAAGAAGAGAGGAGGAAGAAGTTACTCCAATATCTCTCTTCGCAGAAACCTCACGAAACTATGCAGCGTGCCTGGCCTAGTGTGTAATAGGCATAACATAGCGAGGAGCAGCAGCACGACCGTTTACATACGTGGTCAGTTAAACCGGGGCGTGGTATTGCAGTGCAGTTAGTAGCAAGGTCAAGTCTATCGCATCTCAACTCAACACGAAACATAGTGCATGCAGCTATATATAGATAGATTATCGGTGGATATAAACGCACGAGATACTGGGTAAGTTGCGCCCACATGAGTAGTAGTACTTATAGGTATGTTCACATGATATATCTATCTGTCCAGAAACTCACCGCGGAGACAGAGCAAGCCACCAAGCTATCTCTATAGTATCTGTCGCACTCGGCCATACTTCTATGTCCTTTGCTATCACTGTGGTGTCCTGTACAATACACATCAAATACGTAGTTAAGTAGACAGTAGATAGCCAGTCCCTAATAAGAGGACGAGACTGCAAATGCGAATATCTTCATTCTATCTCTAGTCTTCATTGCCGTGTGCAAATAGGCAAGCCAAGCAATTCCACGAGATCATGATGATCCGGCTCCGTTATTATTTGGGACATGTTCGAATGCATCTGCATCCGGCGCATCTCACGGACGTACCTGACATCGTGACATTCGGATATCTTGGCGCTTGTTCCCTGTCGCTCGCTCGCTCGCGCGCGTGCTCTACGAACTGCCATACCTACCTACTGCATGCTGTAGTAGTACCCGTATCGAATAATGAGCAGATTATACCCATACAGTACATTAGGCACGTCAGGCATGAAACAGGCGCGGTATCGTTGGCAGGATGAAGATATTATACCTACATAAGGTATATATTTCTGGTATCCAGTAGTAGCAGCTGAGCTATCGCCAAACGCTTCATTCGCGGTAACAGGATGCTCTTGTCGCAAGAAATCATCCTCCACGCTACTAACGAGCGCCCACCTCCCCGGTTGTTGCTCGGAGGCCCCTCGGTCCTTTTGAGTACTTGTACACCACACGATGCAAAACATCCCCTCCCCCACCCAGTAGTAGACGTCGTCCATCAACGTCAGCTTATTCGTCTTTTGTGCCTATGCAAATACCCAGAACGCCGGGATGAGAAAGAGAACTCCCCCTCTCTTCCATCCAACCCAAGTCTCTAGAAATCAGTAGATCATATGTATGATGCTGCCTCCTCCCCGATCCCCTCCTCATGACGCCATGGATGTTGTCCAATATGTAAAATGAGCAATGTTATAAACTAGCCAAGTGCGGCTTAACAAATGAGAGCGCAAAGCGGCCGTCAATATGAGGTGTCGTAGTAGATGCAACTGGTGTAGGATATCGCGAGGCTCGGAGAATGTCACGCGCTTAACTATAAGACAAACGAGAACGATAGTGAGAGTGAATTGAATATAAATGGGTTGATGAGGATACCGTCGATCATCGGCAAGGTCGTATAGTCGTGACTCCGATATCATATGTCTTAAGTTCCTGGTACTCGCAGTGATACGCACTGATAGGTGCGAAACTCTACTGTAACATCGTGCATCGTGCTGGTAGCGGATGTTCTTTCAAGGGCGGTTTTCACGAGGGTTGGAATCATGAGGTTGTTGATTCCGTCGACCGTTTTCGCCACGAGCAGCAACCCACTCTGCGTTCCCGCTCTGCCGGCCAGGTTGCTCCGCCGGTATCTTCTGATCATCACTGCTATAGGAGCTTCCACCAGCCTGCCCAGGCCGTCGCTGACCGCTACTCGACGAGCTGGACGCGCCCGGAACCATTCTCGTGACAGCTTGCGCGATTGAGGCTACGACGTAGCCTCTCAGCTCGCGATCTTCTCTGGAGTCCTCCTTCTCTAACCTGAATCGTTCATCCTTGCCCAGATTACTTCGGCGGAGATTTTTGATTTCTTGCATAATGTAAAGCATGACTTCTTCCGGACATTTATTCCGTTCGGCGGCATGCTCGCTTTTGCGTACGTATCGGCGGGTGACATCGGTTGCGCCATCTATGCTGAAGGCAATGCAATACGACATCTGCTTGCCCCAGCCCTCTGTATAGAGCCGTGGGTTGTCCCAGGACTCTTCGCAGGCGTCAACATGGACCCATCGCTGGTTGAGCTCGGAATAAATCTCCGTCCACACATGGTCCTCAGCATTCCACACCCAGCGCACACGACTGCCAACCGCACGACACAACATACTAAAGCAATTAGCCCATTCGCCGCAACGACCGCGCCGGGTCTGTAACAGTCGCCAAACGTCGCTATACCGTGGGAAGCGCTCATACGCCCTGCATGCCGGGTTCGAACATCTATAGAGCTCAACTCTCATCGCACCACATGCACTCTCGTCCGGTGTCGGCTGGGTCATACCCTTCGCGACAGTCGGAGACAAGCAGACAGGGCACGGCGGGTTATTAACCCATGTGAAAAACGATCGCTTAAACCATCTGCGTCCGGTACAAGTCAGAACCTTGCATCTCGATACACTATGCCTCTTTATAAAGGGGAATTCAAATACGAACCTTAGCAGCGCCTTTATAACGCAATCTTGGTATCCCCATTCAGGCTTTCGACCGTCACCCATACTCTCGGCTTGAGCCCGCAATACCTGGCTCTCCTCTTCTGCTTCACTATATATCCTGTCCAAAGGTATCGCCTGTAGGGCTTCGTCAAGTAACCCGGGGTTTTCGTACTTGGTCGGGGTTTGCGATAGGGAAAGAAACAAGTTGCGGCACTTGTGAGACTGTTGATCATGCGGCGCAGGGGCGGTAGGCATTAACGGTAGGTGGCGTAGAGAGGAATAGGAGGGCGGTGTCGGCGGCGAGGCATGGTCCTGGGCATACGATGTGGATGGTCTGCCAGAGGACGAGGCGGGCGCACGGAGATTCGCGGACGATGCCCGTTCCCTAGGCATGGGCGACTGTGGTCGGGATCGTGGCTGAGATCGATGCGACCGCGCCTGCTGGAAATCATGCATGCGTTTGGTTCGCAGCAGCTGTTCAAATTGCAGGCGCAAACCCCGGGCCCATTCTTCGCCGTAGTCTTCGCCGTGGTTACCCGGCTCATTGCCGCCGGGAGTGTTCGAGCGGCCAGCCATGATAGGCACTCCGTTAGTGAGACTGGAAACCAGATATAATAGCCGCAATGTCGAATTGGTACAGCAGGTGGAGTGCGGTACACAGGCTCGTGTTACTGATTCGCGTGATTATACAGAATAGAAGGGATCTTGCTGTCGGGCCGGTGTGTTGAATGCTTTCTTGCGTGCTTGCTTGTTCGATCGCACAGATCGCCAGAGGCAGGCAGCCAGTCTCCCCTACGACTCGAACCAGACGGGCGACGACATTCGCTGGCTTTATTGTCGCTTCGTTCGGTGCTACACAAATCGTATTCTCACGGCTCGCAATGCACCGTCGGGTTATAAATGGGATTGGTCGATCGAGTGAAACGGAAGGCTATACAGATCGCGGAGGCAACTGCTAGTTGTATCTGTTTGTATGTTCTTATTTGTTGATGCGCGGATAGGTACAAAGAAAGATATAGGGAGAATGTGAGATTGATTAGGTGTTGGCGGAGGCAGCAGGCGGCAACGGCCACGGCTTGGTCTACGACGATGAGGATGACAAGTACAATGAGAACGAGGCGGACTCCAGGGTCGGGTAGGTCAGGTAGTGTGTGTAGAAAGACGGGGCGGCGGATCGGGGAGGGGACTTCATTAGTTTTACAGGGGGAGAGAGAATACGGTAGTGTATGTGGTGTAAGTGTCTGGCGAGATAAATCGAGAAATGGGAGGTGGGCGGGATGGGACTGGACCTGACTGGATGAATACTTCTTAGGGACGCAAGCCAGGAGTGTCGGTACCTTCACACACACTAGTGTAGCGCGAGCAGCGCGCGCAGAGTGTATGTATGCTGCAGCGTAGGCAAGTACGTATTCTACCTACAGTATCGTGTCCTGACTGCACTGTAGGTCGTCCCGAACTCCTGCGTACCAGGTAGTTAGGTAGTGTACGGGCGCTATAGGGGGTTTCGGAGTGGAGTGGATACGCTGGCGTGTAGGTGGTATGCGTGTGCGACGGCGAGCTTAGGAGGTGCTGGCGTAGTCCTTGCTTGTGTACCTTGGGTACCGAATGCTATACGTTCAGGCAGGTCCGCTGGTGCCCACTGTCGCCTACCTCAAGGTCTCGCGGTACTCTAGGTCGGCCATTCACGTTGTACATCCCTCGCAACCTGTTACTGAAGTTACTTCTCCGGGCCAGGGCCTAAGTATTCAGGCACCTGGATATGCGGAAACCCTCCACGCATCCCTGCCTCCTTTCAATTTGATCTGGGTGACGCGCGTCTCTCTGGGGAATGTTGACCAATCATCTTCCGTTCCTACCCACTTGGTCCATTTGTAGTCGGGATCTCGAGGACGAACCTCTTACGCAAGAAGCGTCGCATGAGACTTTTCCTTCCCATTTTCCCTTGCGTACATAGATACACACTTCCTGCCCCCAAAATATTTCACACTAGTGTAGGCAAACCAAGTGCACGTCTGACAGGTAGGTTGGTATTAGTGTAGATCAGCAACAATTGTTATTGATGCCGACTTCTAGTGGCGAAAGAGCAGACGTAGGCAACACAACTTACACATTAAAGGCGCCACAGCGGCATCAGTTGCAACTGTAAGCACCGATAGGTGATGCCGTGTAAGTAGATGCTGTAAGTGAGCCACACCAGGGAATTTGTCACCATCTTCAATACTCACTATTGCGCCAGGGTCCAAGGGAGCTGAAGAATTGCATGTCTCTGAAGCCTTCCGACGTAATATATCTTCTTTCAAGAGACATATGATGCACGTTTCGAAGCCGTCAAGCCCAGGATTGAGTCGAACCGCGAGGTAACTATCGTGGCTGAGGCGGTCCTATTCTGGCGGGGCGTTGCTTGGATGGCTGAGCCGTTGCCAGTGACTGGCGCACAGCCCCTCAGACTCAGCCAAGCCGTTTGCCTAGCCTAAAGTGGTGTACAGTGCACCTACAAACTGTATGCTGTCGTTGACAGCATTCGTGGCACAGCTGATGTGTATAAGAGGACGCCATCCCATGTCTTCAAACTTCGCAAGAGACAATCACCTACTTGGTTTCCCCCTGGTTTCATTCCATGCTGAAGCACACGGCGCAGAAGTTGTTCAAAATGTCTATCGAATCTCATACGAATCCTTGAGCCAGGCAACGTGGCCCCGAAAGGTTAAGCAAGGCCATCGTCATATCTGCTGCCTCGTCAGACTGACATACATACATATTCGCCATTAGTCCCCCCGGCAGCTTACATGCGAAGTACCTGGCATATGTTCGCACAAAGCACATTTCATCAGTAAAACTGAGAGGTGATGGCATAAAAACTTGTCTTGCATCTTGCTCATCTGAAGCAGTTGAAGTACTCATTCCTATGTTCGTTCCTCGGATACGGCCCGCAAGGCTGCAACAAGCACTTACAATATCGTACACTGACACACTGTATGTTCATACACCGCGGCGGGCTAGTTAGGCAAGGTGAGGATGGCACCACAGACCCAGAAACCGGTAACAAATTAACAGCCTACAGTAGCTACAGAACTGTGCATCAATGCGAGGACTAAATTTTAAAGCCCTCCGTGCCACCGTGCTCTGCAGTATTGTACCTCTTTGATATGCAGAGCCTCAACTTTAAATGACAATAAACGCAGCAATTTCCTTCGTCTGGCCTATTTCTCTTCTTGACCGTGTTACCGAAGTTCTTAATACACCTATCACAACTCTAAGTATCTGTTCATTGCTATTCTGTGCTCTCATCTCATTGCTGAAACGAAACCGGAATCGGAATGCAAGCAGGTATCCGGCTACACCAACATGCTGTAGATAGCGAGTGCGATACTTATGCGGTTGCCGGCGGTCTGGCCAGTAGGCTGGCTTATAATCGCGTGGCTGTTTCCTTTTCAGGCAAAGCATGCATCTGTAAGCAGGTACCTAAGTACGTACGTGTCCCGGTAGGTTAGGGACTGCAGTGCTGAACGCGTCATCCTACGTCCCGGCTTGCGTGTCTTGCGACATTTGGCCAATGGGGACACGCGACCCACCACTCAACTCAGGTAGCTTGACGACAGCCCAGGCCGATCAGTTCACCATGCTGACAGCTGCTGTTGCTCCCTGTGCTTTCTTATTCTACGCTATGATCTAGGCCCCGATCCAGGTACCTATGCGGCACTGAAATTGACCATTGCACTTAAAGTCATTTGACTAGCAAATAAAAATCGTTGCCACATGGTAGTTGCAGTTCACCTGCCTAATCCACCACTGCCAAGCATAGATCCGCATGTGACTTGTGCTTGTTTTTATATAAAACATCAGCAGAATTCAGTGCGATTGTTCCTGATGACGAATCTCGCCGTCGTCTCGAAACAATTTAGCAAAAAGGGAGAGCAAAATCACAAATGCCCACTTTATAGACGTGCCACATTCCCACTTATACTTAGTATGTGTGACTGACTTAAATGAAGTTTGCCGTTGAAATAGGCCTCGTAATACCAGTCTACCTTCTTGCGTAAATCGAACACGTAAAAAAAATTCGCACAAAGCTTCTTTTCCAAATAAAAAGAAACCTCTCCCTTAAAAGATACTAATTTTCAAAGTTCTAGCCAGGGCATGTTGTTATACAAGTATTACTCCGCTGCCTTAGATAGACGAAGGTAGAGCATGCTGCGTCACCGCACGCGTACTCAGGTCTATCTCCCGCGAACAGTCTGCTTGACATAGTCAACCCCGCATATGCTTATGCTGTTTGCGTGTCCGTTGTCTTGAGAGATAAGTGACGAGGCTAATTATAAGTACCGCTTCATTACTTCGTACGAAATCCTGAAGCCTGTCTATCCAGGTAGCCTAGAGCTACCTAGCTACGTACAATGGGATGATACGAATTTGTGTTCGTAGACAGGCCACGATCTCCGATGCCTGAAATGCTTCCTTCATATGGCAGCACAAGACTGCTTTGACGTTATTTTTGGTCTCATGTGTGCGTCCTGATTCGCGTAAATTCCTCAGGGCCGAATAGGCTAGCCCACTAACACAAGCACAGAGACGTGATTCATCCTACCTTGCACGTGTGCCAGGATAGACGCATCTATCACATATAATTTGCTAGCTCTACAAAATTCTCCGTCATTTATCGCGACTGGGCCATTTAGATATCCCCGCTCTAGTTCGCTTAGGGGCATTTTAGTGCTACCGAGCACAACAGACAATTATTGTGACATGAGGGGGGCAGACGACCGCACAGACAAAGTCACGAGAGTTACACATACTGGGCGGTTTAACCCCTCTCTGATGATATCGGCATTGCCGTGATCACATCTGAACGACAATGAATGGGATCTTCCGGAGGCTTGTGTGACCGAAAGTATGAGACTATCTGACTGGATGGAGTGGACGGTTGGATTTCTTGACCGCCAAAGTTGCTATGCACGTTCGTAATTACGTCAGCTTTTCCACCCACTCCCGAGGCCAAGAGAGCGTCGTCAGCCCGTTGATATAAAATAGCTTACTCGGCGCACATATATCGGTCAGCCGCTCCGGAACGCGAACCACCGTGAAGGATCTAGAATCTGCCCGGTTGGGTTCCGCGGTGGACTAGACGTGCGAAAGCCACGTTAAGGTGTTGTGTCATCGTCTATGGGACTCGTCATCGTGGACCCGGCTTACAAGATTGTACTCCAAGAGGACGAGCATATAGCATTCCTCATTCGTGATTTGATCGTGTGAGTGGGCTTTATTGTCATAAGATGCAGCCACGCCAGCACAGTTCAAGAAGGATGCAGATTTGATTTTCCAATTCCGGTTTTCGCCAATAGATAAGCGATTATATGGACTTAGATAGAGAAAGGGCGGGATGTCGAGACAGCCGCCAGCGGCTAGGAACACGTTGGATGACGAAAACCAGGGCGGAAGCGAATCTAAATGAAAAATTTACACCTTGAATTACTCTGGGACTTAGATGTGTCGAATTATAGTCACAATTGCTCGACCACTGCCTCTTCAACGGAAAATAACCAGAAGTGACTAATAAAATTTGAAGGCAAAGTTGTCTCACTAGCCACCTAATATATGTATTTCATAATTACTATGCACAAACAACGGCGCAAGGGACGAGTGAGTGTGGCGTTAAAACTTTGGCTACATTGAACGTGAAACATATCTCTTAGGGGGGTTTTTATAAGGGCTTTGGTGTACAACAATTTAGTATTTGATCCCTTAAATGACAGAGCAGATCTGAGAGGGAAACAAAACTCATACATTAGGTACCAAAAAGCGTTTTCGTGGTCGTCATACAGGGCACATCGTCGTATCCTGTCAGTTGTTGTGCCGACCTCTTTGCCTCACTTCGTGGCCCTTCATTATATGCCCCCCTTGCCTCGGTAGCCTATGAACAATCCACCCTTCCGTAGCTGGCACTAGTGCCGTCCTTAGCATCCGTGTCAATGTTACTATTATTGAGGATCGTGGGCGCTGCCAGAGCCGGAAGATCCCGAGGCAGTGTAAACGGGGTTAGCGGTCCAGCACAGATTGACCCAAGCCACGGCTCGCAACCAGCCACTGGGAGCTTTCTACTCGCTTGAGTCACGGTTTAGGTTTGCGAGATGAATTTTTGTTGCCTCATGGTTGTATCGTTGGATGTTGTAGCTTTTGACATGGCTAATTCCAGCTCATGCGTAGTTCTAGACCCGTTCATGAATTTGCCGCCCTAAATTGTTTGAGAAAAGGCAATCGGTCCTTATCGAGGCAAACTTTGTTTTGGAAATATGTGATGGACGCGGCGCTATATCTACATATTCGTTGAATAGGTGTGTTACCAGGGCCCAAACGCGGGTTGGCGCTTCGCAAATATACGTAACAAGTTGACGGTCCGTCATCTGATCCCACAGCCTCATATTACCTTCGTTCTTCAAGAACCGAATCTTCACTCGGCAGTTAAACTCACCAACACGCGTATATATAAGCGTATATCGAGATACGCTTCATCAACTATTACCACTGGAAGAGCAGTACCAACAAGAACAAACTTGAGATTATCTTTGGATATGTACGGGTATGTTCTTTCATCGCGATTTGGTTTCAATCTTAGTTAATGTCGTCGTAAAAAATAATTAAATTATGTTTCAGATCTTTTAATGTAGAATTAAGTTCCATCACGCCGGGATTGAGTGACCTAATGCTTAGCATAGGGCAACGGATTTATACCGATATATTATCTCGCGTTGTGAATCGGCCTGACTTGAATCCCGGTCAAATAGTATTAGACATCGTTGTTTAGATTTCAATTTCGGCTTATAAAGGTGACTCATCTCCGAGCCTTATCACCAGTTGCAATCAACGGCAATATACTTCCATAAGTGAGCAAACAATGGAGATGGAGTTGTATCTTTGCGTTGGTTGAAGGGCTATCAATTTTCGCTACATCTCATCGAACCCCAAATATCTGGACCCCGTAGAACCATTCCAAAAAAAAAAAAAAAAGGAGATATAATATGTCCCATAGCTTTACGTGGACTCCTTCATTCCCACTATTAGCGAGCCCAGAAGAACTTGTAGGTGTTCAGTCCCGTTAATGACAATTGAGCGAAGACCGAGATGTGTAGCCTAGTCTAATAGAGCATGTAGCACTGCTCGACGACTATCAGCGTCAACTAGGTAAAACCTGTATACATGTTAATTAATGACGATCAAACACTGGAGAATAGAGCCATATCTAACCAGGAATACCATATTGTTTGCACGTCCACGCTGAGCAAGTGAGAATCGCATTTTCAATCGCTTCCTTTTGTTAACAATGTCATGATACGTATAGGAGAGTGTAGATAGTTAATTATACCTATATCCTTATCCCTATAATTTCTATCGATGCCTTGCGCTCTTGTTTCGTCTCCACTTCGACTCTTCGGAATAATTGTGTATCCTCGTAGACGCCCTGCAAATCAATCCTGTGATGAAGATAACAGTCGCCCGCGTACGCAAGACGACTGTTATAGTCCTCCCATGCCATAGGTGACCGGTTTTGACCCCCACGAAGTCTCAAAGATACGGTGCTGAACAATCTGACGCCAAGCTCGACTGCTCTCAGACAAGGATAAAGCATCTTAGCCGAATTATTCAAATATCAGATTGTCATCTGGGCCTAATAACGATAGGAAAATAACTGTGTAGTGTAGCCATGGAAAGGGCGCATAACGAACATACTCGGCCTAATGCCCCGGGTAACAGTCTCGATGCGAGAGACAACATTTCGAACCCCGAAGACGTATTTCCAAAGTAAGGGCGGCGTTCTCTGACGTTTCTGAACGGCCTTGCTTTCGTGATCGGGCTCCAGATCGGCTCCGGTATTTTCTCATCCCCTTCGGTTGTCAGTAGTCACGCTGGATCTCCCATAGGCGCCATCCTTGTATGGCTTTTCGCCGGCCTCCTGGTCTGGACTGGTGCCTCGACTATTCCCCAATTGGGATCATCCATGCCTCAAAATGGAGGCATCCAAGACTACCTTCGCACCTGCTATGGCGACTTCTTCGGTTTCTTGTTTGTTTGGATCTGGGTGTTCATGGCTAAGCCATGTGCGAACGCCATGGCCAGTTTCATCTTTGCCGAACACTTCTGTAAACTAGTTTGGGGCATTGAAGACCCTAAGAGCGGAATGAATACAGTGGTAGCTCTTCTCAGTCTTGCGCTAGTCACTTTCATCAACTGTCGTGGAGCGGCTTCAGGTGCCCGCGTCGCCAACGAATTCCTAGCCCTCAAACTATTCACCGTGGCCTCTATCGTGTTGAGCGGGATCTTTTTCATTAGTTTGGCACCACTACGTTTTAGCCACGAAGCAGGTCGTAATACCACATTCTCTAGCCTATTTACAGCCGATCCGGCCAGGGATAAAGAACCCGAACAGCCCGGACAACCAGATAGAAGTCCCGTAGATTATGTATCGGCTATATTTGGGGCGCTCTTTGCATATGGCGGTTGGGAAAACGTAGGGCAGAGACGTCTTAGACATCGTATGATCAGTCAGCTAATTCGTTTCCCAGATTGGCTTCCTTGCAGGAGAACTTCAGCAGGCTTCCAAAATGCTGCCTCGTATTGTCAATACAGCCATGACAGTTTCTATCTCCTGTTTCATGTCATTGAACATAACTCTGTACGCCGTCTTGCCTATCGATGTTCTCAAGAGCACAAATAAAGTTGCTATAGTTCGTAACTCTCTGTAATTATATATCAATCCCGCCGGCAACTTTCTACCACGTGATCTGGGCCGAGCTACTAGCTGACAACTCACTTGATAGGTATTCGGCTCCAAAGTGTTTGGGAAATTCAGCGAGGACTTCTATTCGATTCTCGTCTCACTGTCTTGCTTAGGGTCTCTTAACGCCAACACCTTTGCCATTGGCCGCTTGGCATACGAAGCAGGAAGACGCGCTTATTTCCCGACTATTCTCGGACAATCTTGGGAAGCTAAGGAAACCGGCTTGCTTCAAGGGCTTCTTGGTTCAGATAGCCCAACTCCAGATGCCATAAACCCAGTGTACGGGTTTTCATTTTCCTCTGCTTTGATCATTTCTCGCCCTGAGCGTGGTCGTCCCCTCAATTCTTGTGCCATCTCACAGCATAGGATCATACACTGATACCACGTTATCGCCATTTGTATAGGTACGCAATGATCTTCAACGCCTCTATAACGGCGCTCTACATACTTTTCGGTAGTTTTCGCGGCCTGGTAACATTCAAAGGCATTTCGGAATACTCCGTATATGCCTTGACATGTCTCAGCGCTCTGATCTCGCAGAAAAGCTCGGAGACTGCATCCTACTCCCTTCTCAGCCCTGATGCGCACGCACAGACAACTCAGCCCTATAAAACGTATATCGCCAATCCAATCATTTTCTTCGTTGTCAGTACCGCATTGGTCATTCGAGGCATCATCTCGGAACCCTGGATTGGGTTGGGCCTGACATCCATTGGACTGGTGGGAAGGATAGCGTACTCCTGGAGAATGCCACCTGTCGCAGAGTAGCCACTGGGCGAAAGCGTCTGAATAGACAAATAGACTTCACAATTCTATTTGCACTATCTTGCCCTATACCTGTTGTAATCTATTCCTCAAAATCTGAGCGGATGCCTTCACGAACCCCATGGTGTTCCTAGTATCAAGGCATACTAGGAAAGCCTTGTCACTTTACAACCAGCGGCTGATCCAACTTTGAACTTTGCTTAGAAAGGCTTGTTTCTCAAAGGCCCCAAACGAGAAACAATCATCACGCTGACCAGCGTTGGCCAACTAGATGAGGATTCGGCACGATCCGAGTGATGCTGCACGTATGTACCAGCCTAACGTATTAGCTACAAACTGTCCGTACCAGGTATACGAGAGGTAGCAGGCTCGATGTAGATGCTCAATACGGATGGGACGAATCACTCACAGCTAGTAATAGATATTCATGTATTCGATTGGAACATGATATCCAACTGTGAGGTGACTCTTCAAGTATGACATTGGCCTGAAGCCGCGCTACGAAGCAATTGGATCCTTTGCTGGTTGGTACCTTGCAATACATTAACCCGTCTTCGCTATTCTCACGTTCTGAGCTCTTCAATTTGGCTCGGTGATTAGAACCGAACAACAATTGCATGACGCTTTCAAAGTCCCTTTGGGGGAGAAGGGGGGACGATGGCTATCATATGCGACCAAAAAGCTGTAAGTATAACGAGATAGTCAGCGCACAGCTAGTTAGATAGCGAAACATTCAACTCCGTAAATACGCTAAATCGCCATTATTGCTAGCTTACGAGTACTAAGATCCTAATGCATGTGATAACCTACGATAGATTGTAAATACTTATGCTTGCCGAGATTGATAGGGCATCATGCAAGAACAACAAATGCAAAGATACCAGAGTGCAGCACTTCACTGTCCATGCAGTATTGAGTTATGATACTTCCCTTAGAGAAAGTCACCGGTCGGACGCTTGACTTTCTTTAATGCCTCGTATGGCTCGCGGCTCGAACAATGACGCCAGCGCCCATAAAAGGGGCTAGACGATGCAGCATATAGTACTTAGGTCAAAGCCCTACTGGTAGGGTTGCTATGGCCACGTCTTAGGTAGTACTTCGTAGGTAGCGCTGTGCTCTTGATTTGAACGCCTGCTCTATGAAAACGTACCGTATATATTCAGTCTGGCTTTCACACCATCGGTCGGCGCATCCACCACGGCGATACTCAGTTCTACCGCAAACCAATACTAATGAACATCAGACTTCAACACGGTATATTAGCAATTCAATCTACTTTCGGTATGATACAGCTTGGTTGTTGTTCGTATCCGTGCCATGCCCTGTCACCCCTGGGTGCATTGGCAAAGCTCATAAGCCCCAGATACGGTATACTAGGATGTATGTAGTGGAGCATGGCACGGGTATGTAGTAAGAGTAAGTACTCAAGTTTGTGCCTACATACGACATACATACATATGTACTGCATGTACGAAGTACAGTATCTACATACGGAGTATGTAATTACATACATGTATTTACTTCGTATGGCTACTCCGTACCATAACCCCCAAATCCTACCTACATGCTGTAGAGAAGCACAGAGGTACGAAGTACTTCGCACCTACTTCATACTTACTACCTACCCGTGCCATAGGACTTTTTGATGTTACCCAATTATCCTACTCCACGCACCAACCAACCACCCACGCTAAGAAAATCTCCGACCACCTACCACTACCTACATGAGGGGAGAGTGAGGGTACCGTTTGTCACATTCTAGCTCTATAACTTGAGCCGTACTGCGCGTGCCATGTGCTAATTACTAGACATGCCTGGCCCCTATTCAGCTCACTTGGCTCTAGCCTAGCAGCAGAACAATTACTTAATACGAAGTACCTACTTGATAATACGTGCGCGAATCATAAAACACTCACTTACTCCGTATGTAACATAGTAATAAGTACTTTTGGGTATTCGAGCTTCTTACCCAAATTAAGTTACTAAATGAACTAAGTGGAGACGTGGTGCGTCTAGTAATTAAGATATGGTACGCGTAGTGTGGCTCGGTTTTATCCCAAACCTTCCATACCGTCTCGTCATGTTCCGTCGTCGTACTTCGTACTCTAGCTCCATATCTCGTTATTGAACCACAGCCTCTTCTTGTACTGTTTTGTTAATCTCTTAAAGGTATGAAAGTAAAACTCGAATAAAAGGCTTTTCTTTATAAGAATCCCTCGTTCCATTCAGTATTCAAAAAATGCAGTCTAAGTGAAATGCTTTCTTTCCCAAGTGAAGCCGTATATAATTATGCAATATACTCGTGGTAGGTACATACGTACACTGGATTCTTCAGTGCATGTGGGTAATATAGGAAGGGGAGGCATCCACCACTAGCACCTTCTCAGAGATATCCTTCCAGGCCATCTCTAAAATTGTCCCACACTTTGTTCCCAATCTCTGCTCATCGAGACTCACCAACGCCGCATGGAATTCTCCAGCTGGCGCCTCAAGAATCATTTATTGAAGCCCGCGCTATACATCTACGACGTGGGCCTTCACTCCCAAGCAATAAAAGTTAGCCTGGAGGTCCGATACTCAAATGTTTGAGCGCGCCATCCCGCTAATGCCGCCGTGGCCTGCTCGGCACCCAAAGCTAGAGCGTTGATGAACTTTTCAACGTCATTGTCATGGTAGCCGATCGCCACGGCCTTGTTGATTTCGATGATTTCGTTATTCTCGACCGACGTGGATTTACTGCAGCCTCGGTGGAGAGCAATTACGGCGCCGGCCTCATTCACTACCGGACCACCGGACGCGCCTACGAAGGATCGATATCGTCAGTGCAAGTGCCAGGAGGTACCATTTCTGGTTGTTAGGATAATCAGTCACACGTACCTTCCATCGTATCTCCATCATGGAATACCATGCTATCTCTACCGACAACATACCATGCCTCCGCTTGGCTGTGCGACAAGACACCGCTCCTGAGAGGAAAATCGAAGGAAAACCCATGGATGGTGGCTTTGACGCGGCCTGCTTCGATAGACGCCTTCTCATATCTCATGCGATCGAGCTTATCGGAGAAGGGTTCTGAAACGCGGAGAATGGCAAAATCATTCTGCTTCGAATACGCAGTGGTCCATCCATAATGGACGCAGGCTGTATCTACGCAACGATCATCTGCGCTGCCGGGATCCGCTCGACGGTCGCGCTTGATGGTGATAGAAATCGCCGCCCCGTATTTACGGTTCCATACGTTGTGCGCGACCGTCATGACGTGATGATCATCGATGACGATGCCAGTGCCCCGGCCCCTAATCGCAACGGGACCATGTTGGTCCAGCCTTTCAAAGATGACTATTGTTTTCACCACGCCTTACGAAACATTAGTGATGCCGGCGCTACCGCGAGTCGAGACACATACCGCTACGGATCCCGTAGTCTTGAACGTCGGCTTTTGGGTGATCCTCCTAGGGTTCCTGCCGAGAAGAGCCTCGTCTTTATCAAGTTCTACTAATGGCTTGAACACTACCACATGCGCTCCGCGCCCATCAGCCCCCCTCCAGATCTTCCGCCAGGTATGCCGCCATGACTGAACGGTATCGGCCCGACGATGGCTAAGTCGATCGCCATCCACATCGTTGTCGGCTTCATCACCGTCGTCGGTCCCGTCGTCGGAATTATGGATATCATCGCTGTCGTCGCTGTCGTCGCTGTCGCCGCCGTGATCGTTGCCTATTCCGCCGTTGTGGCCGTCAACCCATTCACTACAAGTATGGTTGTCGACAGAGTGACTACAGGCGTGAAAGTTGTCGGTGCACTTACTACAGCCGTCTTCGGCGGGGGTGTGGCTCGATCCGGTGCGTACGACACCCTGGCTTTGGCACTGATCTACCAGGCCGGTAGTGTCTCGATGAGTGATGGGGCGTTTGATCTTCGAACCGATGCTTTGCTGGAACGACTCGAGCGAGGTTCGACTGCTGACTTCGAGATTCAAGCCGGGCTCCGCAACATAGATAGGCACACCTGTCATCTCTCGGTGCTCCGGGGACGATAGGAGTCGGGAGGAATCAATGGTGCTAGGAAGGACGAGGTGCTCATGCGCGACGAAAGAAAGCGGATCACGTAGCAATTCGATGCTATCCCGCCGGGTTGTCGCCTCTCGGTTAACGATCGGCGTCATTTTGGACTGATATCCAAAAGGAGTGTCTGTTGCTATCTGGGAGTTGGCTGGATCGGGGACACTGTGGGTGTACTTTGATTTTGATACGCCGTAACAAGTTGAGGGTATCATATATATATGGTCACTCAGTATTCACTTTTCTATCACTAAAACATCCAAAGCAGCGCGCGCCCGCTATACTGAGCCTTACCGATGCAACCGATGCACCGCTCTCGAGAGCGCTTCAGCACAAGTGGAGCACCCCAACGCGCGCAGCCATTGGTCCAACACCAAGCATCAGCAAGCCCGAATCAATCATTTCAGGTACTGCGTCTTCTATCTCATTGCTACGATGCTTGACGAGGAGTCATCACATCGATACGGTTCTAAGATTCTACCATTGTCTGCTCTTGTAAGTCATAATTCCGGTATAGATCACACGATGCTACTACCGCTTAGCATGTTCTGCCCATTGGCTTTTGCCGGGTGCTCTGACATTGGGTGCTTGGTTGTTGGCTAGATCTGCTGAAAGTTATAGGGTAGGTACAGTACCTAGGTAATCAATCTAGCGCAGTATGGAAGATTAACTCTGAAATGGCGCCCAGTGCGGGGGCTCAGTAGCTAGGCACGTATTATTAGAGCGTGAGACTCTTAATCGCAAGGTTGCCAGTTTGACCCCCGCATCGGGCTGCGTAGGAGGGCACAACTGCCCGAAGTTACAACAGGAGTACCTAGGTTACAATTATCACTATTTACTACGTTGGTCGACTAATGGCTGTGGGAACAGACTACCCAGCACAGAATAACAGAAAAGCAAATATCCCATTCTTATACAGTTCAAGACCTACATTCGGATCGTTTAAGAAACGTATAGCATGCCAAATCGAACAGTAAATCTATAGTTCTGTGTTGAGCGCGCCTCAGATACTCGAAATTACTTTTAAAGCTCTACCCAGTCATACGATTCGGTCTTGCCCAAATTCTACTTCTGATTGACTTGAATCATCGACGAACTTTTCAATACTTGAAGACACTGAAAAACGCCTCTGGGCTGTTGATGGAACATTGCCAACACTAACCTAAGTAGAAGTCGATGGTTCTCCGACAGCACCACGACGAGCTGTTAGACCAACGGTTTTAGATACGTCGGACACGAGATATTCATAATACTACGATTTCCATTCAAAGCATTAGCAAATTCGCGGCAACTTATTCACTGAGCAATTATGCTTCTACCCGATTTTCATTGGCACCTCATACAACCTCGAATGGAAAGTAGGTAGGTAGGTACTTATGCAGGAAAATGAAGCCCAGCAGCCGTGAAGCGAAATCTCCATAATGCAGTCTCAGCCCCTGGATTCATTCTTCAAATTTCTTATCCCATGGCCATACATCACATTCATCAGCCAGAGTTCTTCCTGCGTTATCGAAGAATTTGCTCCGTCTCTTGTGTTTCGTAAAGATTTGGCGCCTTGTTAAGAAGATATGCAGCAAGAGGGTTGAGGAGCCTTGTCACTACTACGCCAGAGTGTGTCTAGTGATATTGGGTGCATATAACAGCTGAATCTCTGCCAAATGGTGAAAGAGAGCCCACGGGCCAATGATATTGAGCCATAGCCCGTAACTATGCAACCCTGCATCTCCTAGTAACTGTCTACTAATAACCGCATCTTTGCCCCGGGGAGGTCCTAAGACTCATCTGGGGGAGGTGGGGTCGAATCCCTACATACAGGTTCGAGATCTAGACGTAGACGAATTAATTATAGTATCACCGCTGTCAAAATTCATTCGAAGACGGCCTATGTTAGTGTAATTATTCAGATTCGGGGCCCAGGAACGGCTCCGAAAGCGATGCCTTATTATCGTATGAGCAGCAATACTCTGTGATCAATAGCCCAGTTGCTTTCCAGGGTTCATACAAACCTTTATTCTCTAAATTCGGTAATGTAAACATAACATGAGCCTATGAAAAGATATTATAGTATCGCGGCTTCTCGGAGAACAGGGGGCACGGTTTAACTAAGTCTATATCATAGTCATATGGCCAGGTGCTGTTAGAAAGTCTGGTGTTGACTTATTCTTATTGCGCACTATACAAACGGAATTTTACATAGGGTAGTAGGTTTGCGTTCCCCCTTTTATAGCCAATCATATGGCCCGTGGCCGTGGACAGCCCACCCCGTATAAGTTCTCTACTCCAATCCTACAGGACCAATTGTGAGACCAAATCCGCTTTTAGTAAACTCTGAGATGAATTAATGATGCTACTCAATCCTCCAACAAGTATTTTTTCCAAAGAAAACGAAATATTGTTCGGCTACTGTAGTCTTAGTCCTCTCCATGGGGTGGGCAAGAATAACTCGGTTAACCTTACGGCTTCATAATACTATACTTCGGCGAAGTATAGCCCTAATTTTTCTATAGGGCCCATTCTCTGTTTTAATACTGTTTTCCCGTATATACATCAACGTTCTGTATATTAACCTACATCAATCAGTGTGTAGTAGACGAGCCGGAAATTACTACCAGGACACTCTGTCGTCCAGACAAGGTATACTCTCACTAAATGTATCGCCAATCATTATCACCGGTTTTTCAAGTATCGTGGATAACGAGTGTGTAAATTTAAGAAGGTATAATGAGTGACTCAAAGAGAGTGTTGCTGGGCCCAGTAAACCTATCATCTAGTGACCGTACCATGTCAGTTCATCATTCGTGTCCCCAGACTGCACCCTCACATCTTTCATATCCCTAACATCCGAGCCCCCAATTCATCAAACCCATCGTCGTAAACTCAATCCATGTCATTCAATGAAAGTAATTCCATCACCAGCCACGTATCAGAGACGCAGATCTCAAGGCTCCTCCTCCTTTCTGCGTGCCTGCTCCCGCCAGTCCGGCTCCTTGACCTTCTTGGATCCGCCCGAGCTGGATCCGCCCTTACCGGAACCTCCTCCGGTGTTTCCTTTTCCGCTGTTGCTGCCGCCGCCATTGTTCCCTTTGTTTCCACTCTTGTCCTTCTTCCCGCCAGAAGAACCGCTGCTATGAGAATTTCCTCGTAGAGAGAACATTTTCAAAGCGTCGTACCGATAGACTTTTTCGGAGACTTGATGATAAGACTGAGAAGACGTGGGAGATGGTTTGATCTTGAACAGAAGCCGGAGGGGCTTATGTATAATCTCGGCTGCCAAGTAGCTGGCAGCGGAAAGGTAATTGATAGAAGTAGTTGCTGAGAACTGTGTAGACTTGGGTAGAAGTTGCGGACCTGGAACTCTTGATAGGCCTGCAGTGTATGAGCTTGTCCAGAGTTCAAGTCTTGAAATCAGAGGTTAAGAGCCCTTTTATAGACCACAGTGACGTGAACTATGTGCTATCAACCGAAGGTCATTCATCCTATCACATGCAGGCATAACATCAACATCCCTAAAATCAATATGCAGCGAGAACTTGGTAACTGGTGCTACTTCGTGGAGGCTGAGCTCTGATGATCTCGCACAACGAGTCACAGCATGACAAAGATAACAAGGGATATAGTCTGAAGCAATCTGACATAATGCATGATAACCATAGCAAGGCCAGCCCCCAAGTCAAAACTATGTCTTCGTCTCTGTCTAGTAAATAACATATCTGACCATGGCGCAGCACCCGAGACGCTACCTGGGGGCGACCAGCGAATCAATAGTGTTTATTTGTTTACCATCAGGGGAAATGAGACGACGATAGTCTTATTTACTACTGCGACAACGAGATTATCCAAGTTATAGATGCACCGCCATCGTCTTGAATGGTGGTAAGTGTCAGTCGCGATGTTTGCGGATCCTCATCTCTGTGCTGTCAATAATGACAAATTGCCCCCAAGAGACGCATTATACTTACCGCGGTAGACCCAAACTACTACATAGACTAAAGACATAGCCTCAATGTTGTAAGATGATCAAGCCGAGAACGTTTTCGTGATGGTCGCCAATCCTCGGCACTTTCCTGCTTAGGTTCTGATGTTCAACATCGCGACCTTGATGGCATAAAATTGAACCGGCTTATTCCACGAGCGCGTCAAAGTTGTAACTTACAATTTGACTTAGGGGGCGGCGGCGAGAGCTCGGCAATATGTCAAACCTTGTTTACTGAGTATTCTACTGCGAGCAATAACCTCACATGGTATCGTACTATTGTCTAATAATATAACGATGCATTTTAGCTTCACAACTTCCGGCTACATGTTTTCGCCAAGATGCTCCCCCTTCATGGCAAATCTGGAACATGGTCCCTCGCTTGCCGATGTCTCTTGTACCCAAAGTCCTTGAACAATGTTCTCTCAGAGAGGCCGTGTGGAAATAGATCTGCAAGTTCAACGATTCTGCCTAGCTATCTGCCCGACTTATCAGGTCTGGTGTGTCTCACATGCAGAGTTCTCCGGGTTGATGGCATGACGCTATGAGTTATGACACAAGAGCCCTCGTTATATTTTGTTATTTTAGCTTATAATAAGGCAACCTAGGGCATAGGCAGTCCGCTTTTCTCGTTTCTAATATTGTACATGCAGGCTTCCGATGGCACCGCCAGGACCCCCGCGCAAGGTAGTCGAAGCATTGGCGAGCCTGTGTCAAAGTACGGCGTACTTGTTGTTCCGTCGTTAAAGTTATTCTTAACTTCACCAAACAAATCGTTTCTTGTCGGGTTTGTTTACTTATGAGACAGTAAGGTAAGGTGAAGGGTATATACTATTTGTAGACTCATGGTCTGGGGGCTGCCTTGCAGCGAAGATAAATCCCTTTATTAGCTAGCCAAACGGAAACCCCAAGCCATCTTGACTTTTGAGTACCAGGTCGAAGGTGCTGTCGGGCATCTGCATTCTATCATTGGAGACTATGCCTAGGGGCAATGCACGGAGAGTAAGAGGGTATCATCCATGTTGATGGGTGCTGCTGTAACCCATCCTACCACTTTTTCAGTCACTTCCTTAGTTATTCGGCTTTCAGTCGGCATTTAGTAATCTGTGATAATTAGCTTGGGCTTTCTGTAATTGTGCTGGTATTACCTGCTGGTCTTAATCGAAGGGCATTTTTTAAAATGCGATGGTGCTGGGATATTGATCTAAGCGTCGAATTGCTCAGCCCAGCTATTAAGTTGGGTAGAAAATGGGGAAGCCATAGGACGACACGACGATACCCCGGATAGTGAAACAGGTAATATTATGTATGCATATAGACGGCACACAATATCATAGGAAATAAAGCGATACTCTTGGGATCCGTATGATCCGGTTAGCCCCCCTATCAAGCCAACCCCCGATGTATTGAGTGCGAATAAGAATTAGCCATAGAATAGAATAGAAAAGTTGAAGAGTAAAACGTCCAGCTCCACGATTAGTGAATGTTTTTCAAGGTGCCAGCTGAGAGATAATAGAGTATGTTTCATGTATAGCATTATTCAAAGCATGTGAAGTTGTGTCACTCATGTACTGGGTCCGGTATATGAGACTGCATACCACCAGACCCTTGCATCCGCCTGTCCTGGTAAGACGTGTTCACAACCCGGCTTAGAAAGAGAGTAGCTTGCCGTGAGCTCGATATCCATAAAACCAGTAATATTCACCACCAAGCCTGTTGTTATGATGACAACAGGCTGCAAGGGGGCGGCTCCCTGACGCCAAACCTAATTATAACCACAAACAGCGTGAACAACACTGCATGAATAACACTGCATGACGCAAATGCTGTGGCGTAGTACCTCGGGCTGACATTCTATCAACAAGCGGGAGGTTATTCCCGCTCCGCCACACATACATCCTAACCGATGCTACCAACCACGGCTACCCCAAGTCTCCCTGGCAAGCACCATCGGTGATCGAAGCCGTTCCCGAAACGTGTCGTATGGCTCGTACGCTACTATGACATGCTAGACTGGGAAATTCAGCTGCGCGCCCTGATACTCTCTCTGCCCCTTGAACACGCCTTCGGCGGCACTCTCGGCGGCACCATCCCTCTCCGGACTAATGAAGAGAAAGGGAGACGCCACTGCGCAGACCTCCTGAAATTTTCGATGATGAAAGAAAGAGCTTGCGTGATATACGGATGGAACTCGACGCGGCCCATGCAGTCGTACATCGATACACCTTCGTCCAGACCATACTTTCTGAAGTTTTTTCCCGCGGATTCCGTACTTGATCATACCCTCTAGAAATCAGAGCGACTGGTATAAACTAGGAGCCAGAATCTCTCCTGCGCAACCACTTCAAGCCTCCGATGGTTGCCATTGCCATGCCTATCAGCAGCCGGGATGCTAGGCTTCCGACGAGCTTCGGAGTCTCCAGCCTGTAGGCGGCATAGAGAGGCTCTAGGTACGAACTTCGTCTTCCGCGAACGATATTCTATCTTCAAAATTTCACTCCCAGCGCCAAAAAGCCGTTGAGAGAGCGAAAGGTGATCTAAGATGGCGATTTGGTCCGATCGATCAACGCCGCTAAGTAGCATTCGCATGACCGTGCGTATCCAAAGGCGAGTCGCTGGAAGGAAGCCAGCTCTTAAATAAGATATACACCTTGTGATAGCCGAAGATTCTTTTTAGACATATCGAATTCGGAGGGAGTTGACGACATTGGATATTGATGATGTATAAAAAGGTGGGCATACCGTCAAGCATCCTACTTCACAACAAGCTCGTAGCCCCTAAGAAAACTACCTACCAACCTATACGAACATACAACTGGAAAGTCTCAAGCGGCCAAATCGGTCCTAGCAACCTCCAGTTCATCTACATCCTACATCCTACACATATCGAAATATCGTCATAGTAAAGGGGTGTAGAATGACTATGTAGGTATATTATAAGCCAGGTAACTATGCTCCTCCCAAACACTTACAATTCTTAGCACAGGGGGGAAAGCTGTTCGTCGAGCATTCACCACGCGCCTATCTCACGTCTATGTCGCGTCTACGAAGCTCCTTTCCTGTCGCCAACCTAAACGAACAAACAACACCCATCTCTAAGAACTGCTACCCAAACCTGACTGGTCTTCTAGCTACCTAAATTGCGGGCTTCAGGTCACGAAACACATATCGAACCCACTGAAATCAAAGTCCAATCAGTATACTCAATTACAACTATATATCTAATCTCCAAAATGTACGTGTCCATTAACCGTAAAAGGAAAAGAAAAGGGGTATCAGGAAGGGGGACGCAGATGATAGCGCCTATGCATGATCGTCCACGTCGCCGTGCAGTATTAGCAATCAATCAATCAATAAACCAGGCAATCCGACAACCTATGGATCAAGTCTTTCCTCGCTTTTTCATTTACTGACGCATATCCAAAACATAATTTTCGATCCCAGAACGACGCGATATAAGCAGAGTGGTATGAATCTCTAGACGTTATAGCCAAAGAAGCCATCGCACAACCGTGACAGCGCCACGGCCCACGCCCAGAATAATGCGCACTATCGTGACAATGAACCAGACGTACCACATGAAGCCGACGACGACCCATTCCACAGCGAGCCAGCCGCCTCTGCGTACCCAGCGAAAGCGGCGCCGTCGACGCCTCAACATCTTATCCATAGCATCGACGACACCTTTGACCTTGAGGCGCTGGTGGTCGACGATATCTTGGCTTACTTCGTCCGCGTCATCAGCAGCACGACGGGTCATATCCATGTATTCGATGGCGACGCGACCGTACACTGTGTCTACTCGTTCCTGTAGTTTTGGGGCCGTCTCGTTTGAGAATTTGGTTGCCGATTTCTCGAACTCTCGAATAGACTGCTCGATATTGGGTGCCAGAATGCGGGCTGTTGCTGGGAAAAGCTCAGTGGCAGGCATACGTGAGTTAAGTACCCCATTCCGGAGAAACTGACTCATCTCCGTGCTATCCGAGCCAGTCACTTTATTTTGGGGCCCAAGGAGAGAATGAGGTTCTGTAACGCGGCGGGAGATCTCCATAGCTTTAATACCCGAACAGAGCATCAATGTACGGAGCCGTGCTACTTCGCGCCTGGAAATGAGCCCATTTTGAGACAAAGGAGTGTGTTTAGGGAACGCCCAGTTTCGATACTCAGGTGCATGTGTCGTATACTCAGTACGAGATGCAAAAGATTCGGAGTCACGAATGGAGAGGATATTTTGAAGTTCCTTTGACGACTGCTTTGGCCTGTCTAAGGGGTGAGCTGGATCCCGAGAACGAGAGTCATTATCAGATTGATCGTATTCGACGACGCTTCGACCGTTGGCCTCTTCAATTTCCGATAAATCAAGTGACGCTTTACGGACATCAATACGTGGCGGTTTAAGCTGGTCAAACCGCGGTGACCTGCTGGGAGGTCGCGATAAGACTGGGGCTGGGGAACCATCTGGTGGTGTATGAGAAATTGGCTTGTCCATAGACTCCGACGCCGATGTGAAGTGTGGCATAATATCCATATAGTTTTTGGCTGGGCGGCGACCTTCCATACGGCGCGCTAAGCCTCCCGGTGACAATGTAGATCCTATACGTCGGCCTCTTTGGCCTTCGTCTACGGAATCGTCATCCGACGAGTCGGAAGCATCAGAGTCTTTCTTCCATATAAGATCCGTCACTTTGGAGACGCCACCACGTATCATGTCATCCAATTTCGCGCTTCCTTTGAAAATGGTCCTGAGCCCAACTTGATCATCAGGTCTCAGGCTTAGGCTTCCCATGCTCCGATGAGATTTATGACCCTCATGTGCTAACTTCGTAAGAAATTCCCGAGTAGCACTCCTTGATCTTGGGCGCTCAAGGCTCGATGTTGAGTCTTTAGGGATAGTAAGTATAGGTATTGTGTCGGCTGGGCTGAGAATTCTGTCATCGCTCTCACGATCTTCCCGATCTCGGCTGCGATCACGAAATATACTCTTCACTTTAGAAAACGGGGTCCGAACCGGCGATCCAGGGCGGCTAACAGCTGGGGAAAGATCCATGCCAATGATGGGCATATAGTTGTTATGACGTCCCGCCAGTACTATATCGGATATAACTGGCCGAGGAGAATCGAGGTCGACGGAGGAACGGTAGGTATGAGCAGGAACCTCCAGGCTCGCGCGTCCTGAATGGATGGGTGTCTGGTTTGGCTTCTCTGATGAAGTATTATCCAGTGACTCTACGATGTCCATACGCGAGCTCTTGCGACTATGTCCTGGGCGAGGGACTTGAGAGGTCTGTTCTGGGTGCACTATTCTTGCAGGTAATGGTTTAAGATGGCTGGCGTCCGTTACGTTATCGTCATATGCCTGGCCATCTTGGGATTCCTTCGCAAGCATTTCATTCATCTGTTTCTCGAGCAAATCTTGGCCATTAGCACTGACGGTATTGCTGCGACCTCTCCTGCGGCGGTCGTTCTCGTTGCCTGAAGAATCTGAGGTCGAACCTCGCCTTAGTCTGAGGAAGTCATGATGGGAATAGATTGAATTGTTATGCCGGTGAATTCCTCTCAAATCATGGAGTTTCTGGCGTGCGCGGTCTCTCGTGCTAGTGGGTGTTGATTCTGCCTCTGTCTTGATTGAGTTGGCATTCTCATGCTGAAGTATCTCAGCGTCGTTGCTTTCGGGGGTCGCCTTGGGCGCAGGTGCTATGGGAGCAGGCCCGCCTTGTTCAGCTGTCTGAGCTTCCGGTTGGATAGATTCTGGTATAGGGGTATATATTTTGCCGTAGTGCCGATTTTCGATTAAGAACTTGTTGTCTCCCTGGCCCAGCCAGTATACATCAGCAAGCATATCTGCTGGGTCGATGCTCCACTCAAACCTCGGCCGTTTAGGTTTATTCAATGCTGATACTGGTCTCGGCAGGCTTGACGCCTGAGGTTGTGATGCAGATTCGTCCGCTGACGAAAATGGCGGCAGCCCGGGTGATTCGGAGATAAAGGAGGCTGCGGTGAAGGTTGCTACTTCGTCAACCCAGTGAGTGACCCTGGGTACATCCCCAAAGCCCTGGGTTTCTCCGTCTATCGTTTTCCTCTCCCGAGTCCGGATCTTTCGATTTCGGATATACTGCAGTGGGTTGTATGCACGACCTAAAGTTCGGGTCTGGGAGCCAGAAGAGTGATTGGAGGGCGAAACGGTCGAGCTAGGCGAGGCGATGAGACTTGAAGTGGATGGTCGAGAGCGCTCCTCCTGTTTCAATGGAGGTAGAATGCCGAGAAGCCTCCTATACTGGGCCATGAGCTCCAAGTACTCCTTCGCTTTCTCGGCTCGCTTAAGGGTGGAATGCGAAAGATGATACGTGTAGGTGTCTTCATGCTCGAAAGAATGCTGCAAGGGGGTGCTAATTCTTGGGGTCGACACGATCCTCGAAGGTAAGTTTCTATCCGCCCTAGGTGAGATGTTGCGTGAACTCCGTCTCTGCTGTTGTAGATGCTGCTTGAGGGCACGTCCAGGCGTACTGTCGGGAAGTGGAGCAAGCCGGGGTGGGATCGGGGTCGATATGTTTCTTTTCGAGGCTTGTCGTCTAGACTCACTCAAACTCAGCGCCATTGACACGATTTGTTCGGAATCGACGTCCAACGGAGCCGAGCTCGGCCGCCGCAACGATGGGATCATGGATCGCCGTCTGTTGTCCATCTGACTGCGCGGTCTATCATCTGAGATACCGACACTGTCTGTTCCTGTCGACATCTGCGCCGGGTGCGGCTTGGATCCTTCCGTGCCAGGGCCACCTGTGACCTCGTGCGAATCTCCTGATGAGGAGGGGCCTGCATCCTCCGAATAGGGCAACGGACTCCTTCTCCTGCTACCATCGACGGGAATCCGGGATTTCCTTCGGTCGTCGCCTCGATTCTTTGCACCTGGCTTAGAGCCCTCGTTCAGGATAGTATTAGACAGAAGAAAACCCCCGCTCGGGCGGTGTCGGTGTGGTCGGCGTCTCTGATACGCATCATGACTCGAGGTCTGGTCTTCGGGTTCGGTGGATCGGCGGTCCGAGCTCGGGTGGTGAGAGCTCGGTGGTGATGAGGAGAGGGCGAAGGTCGTGCCATCTATTGAGGCAGTATGGAAAGAATCCGCCAGTGCAGTCGATTCGCCGGCGTCGTAGCTGCTACGGCTGCCAGACGATCGCGACGCAGAGCCCTTAGCAAGGGATCGCGTAGAGGCAGAGGCAGAGGCATCAGGGCGAGGGATCGAGCTCGCATTGTGGTCTGTCATAGCGGCCTAGACAGACCTGAAATTTGTTGTTTGGTTTCTCTGCACGGTGAATACTGACGGTAACTCGGCTGGAGAGGTCAAGTTATCTGCAGGGGCGGACGGAGCTAAGATGCGAGGGAGGCATAGTGGTGGAACAAACTGCGCCAACTCAGGAGGTCTTCACACTAATGGCTGCGACTGATTGCCGGGTCGGTTGGCTCGCGTCAGCACGCAACGGAGAAGGAACTGTTGAAAATGATATGGGAAGTCGTGTGTGCTTGGTTTTGGTTGGTCTCAGCCTACACGCCCTTCGAAGCTACAGCGACAAAGGAGGCAATGCATTTCGAAACTCCTCTAGACTGGACGCTGAAGTTCCAGGTTCCGCGTCCCGGAGTGGAGAATTAGCCGTGTTAGAGGTGATGACATGTGAACGATCTGCATCTGCAAGGAGAAATGCATATATCCGTATTGTGCATAATATCTGGCTATAGTGATGTAACACAGAACCCCGGGGACCGGCCGCAGGTGCCCAGACACACGGAAGACCTAGGGATGCCATCCGAGGTTCTGGGTAATTACGGTATGATAGATTTTGTTACCACATGCTGGAGACTTGTTGTTGCAGGTCGGTCCATGCCGATTACCGCATCTTACCTTGTTCAACACATACTCACCCCTGGATGAACCAGAATTCTAGATATCAGCAACCCTTTACAGAAAAGTCTCAGCGAGAAGAAAAATTCTTATGTATCGAGAGCGGCTCAATTGGCGAGCGCCGTTAATACGGCTCGAGCTCACCGACAGATCTTGTCAGTACTTCGTTCATTAAGTAGTGTAGTTGCTCGTGCCATATAGGTAGAAGGTCTGGTTAGCAGACTTTGGGGATTGGTATGATGTTTGGTCATGCTGCACAGATAGATCAAGAAAACAATTCATTGACCATCAGGAAAAGAAAGCATATAAAATGAAGAATAGATCATAAATCTGTTTTTCCATAGTCCTGCCATATGTACTCAATCCCCCACCTAGTCCTGCGGCACAGTCCGTATCCCTGCCAATCGGTGACCGCAACAATTGTGACCAGGATTGAATACATGCACACACATAAGTACGAAGTACAAAAGATGTATCAGTGCAGTCGCTACGGTTAAATATTCTACAAAATCCTAAAAATATAATTCGGGACGAAGTCACCAGGGACAAAGATCATTGTGAGCGCGGGGGAAAAAAAGGACTGAAGTAAAAAGTTCACGGCCAGGCGGGCTTGAAATGCCGACGTTTGGATTGCTAAAAGCAAAAATGCAAAGCGAAGGGTGGTGAACACCGGTTCCGAAATTCTGGGTTTGACGCCTAAATCTGTTAGGTCAGCTACTTCGCTGACAAGAGAACGTATTATCAGAGTATATATCCCCCGAAACTGTAATGAGTCGGTAGGACAGAACAACGTCCTGTCAATAAGCAAAAACGTTCGTACTTGGTACAAGGAGATAGATATTATCGTGGTAAGGTCAGAGGAGAGGAGAAGGAACGCAGCCGCATTCTCTACTGGCAGAATGAATCTCGACATTCATTTAGTCTATTTAGTTCCTCTCTACTCTATGACCAACCTATCCTAGAATCTACATACGCCGTGCTATCACATTAGAGGTAAACTCCGTGGCAATACCTAGGTAAGCTGTGATCTCAGGCAAGGTGTATAGTAGGTACAAAGTACGGATGGAACAAATCGCAGCGTAGGCCGTCTCCCAGCAAACGCAATCCTGGAAACAGTATCAGTTTTGCATTCATTTATCTATTTATTTGTAAGCAAATGCCTGCCTGCTTTTCCCAGATCGCTTCTCCTTTAAGATAGATGCGCCCCAATTTACTCCGTTCTTCGCCCAGGTGATTGCACTAGGTTAGCACACACCGGCGCATCTCTCCCCAGATGTCCATGTGTCTAGTTACTTAAACGCCCCAGCACGCCGAGCCGCTCGGCTAGCAAGGCAGTTCCGCAGGGAATTATATAGGGGCTTCGATATTGTGCTTTAATTTGACGTTACGATTCGTTTGATTTACCTGTATGGCCATCGTAGAATACCAACCTCACTGCCCTTTCAGACTGTCTTAGCTACATAGACAATGCAGGCAGTCATATATACCAGCATATCATCTACTTTTCGGCCAGTATTCAGTTACAGTCCTTCCCATGTATCAAGTGCCTACTTAGTCAGCCATCAGAATAGCTAAGTCAAGCACAATCAATTTACTAGTCACAAATCAAGAGCAAGTTCATGTGGTTGCAGTCCGGCTCAATTACTACTGTAACAAGTTGGGGTGGATCGTGTGTACAATCCCCATGTTGGCATCCGTAAGACAGACACCTTCCCCAGATCCCTCTATGAGCCTGACTAAACTCCATATGCTTTTTGCATAGAGTTTGCAACCGACCAACCAGGCACCGAATGCCAACCAATTCCCGGCCTTCCAAGCCTAATCATC
The DNA here is from genome assembly GCA_022578715.1 of Nemania sp. FL0916. Lineage (NCBI taxonomy): Eukaryota > Fungi > Ascomycota > Sordariomycetes > Xylariales > Xylariaceae > Nemania > Nemania sp. FL0916. The sequence goes on along the minus strand of MU390332.1, from coordinate 52,495 downwards.
CCAAGGGTTCTTTGCCCTTACATAAACAAATACAAAAGCATGACTCTGAGTCTGGGGTATTCCTGTATCGCCTGATGCGCCGACCGGCTTCCCATGCAATGAGCTGTCACTTCCGATGCTGTCCGATGCCATTCACCGAAACACCGGAATGGAAATGAAAATCATCAAACCTCCGAACCACAGAAAACTCACGAAACACAAACAACAGAAACAAACGCACAAAACCAAACCATTCCTCCGCGGTGATCATCACAAATATGATCCAGACAATGGACACCAATATCTTTCCTCCACCGTGTCCTTCTCCCGACATAACATGCCTCCTCCACAGTGTCTCCCGAATTGACACTCAAACAATATAGACGATGGACGTCCAGCGCGGCGTTGATTCTTAGACCGCAATCGATGTAGACGATGATCGTCCAGCGCCGCCATCATGATGAAACGACAATCGATGAGCAAAAATAGACGAAGAACGCGCGCCGCAGCCATGATGATGAAGCCACAATTGATAGAAAACATAGACGAAAATCGTCCAACGCAGCCCTGATGATGAAACCGCAACCCATGAGCAAATGCAACGATGACCGTCGCCGCAGCCATGATGATAAGACAGCAATCGATGGAAATGTAGACGAAAAAGCTCTAACGCAGCCTGAATTCTGAGACCGCAAACCATGAGAAGCCGAAAATGCATTTTTCCCCCGAACGCCAAAGTCTGCAATGCTGTACAGACATCAAATATAAGGACGATCAATCACATTCGCGAGATCGTAGAGAGTAGGGCAGTATGAATCCCCCTCTTGCAATGTGGCACCACTTGTGTGGACCGCAAATGAGAGCGACCAGTCACATTCGCGAGGTCGCAGAGTCGGGCAGTATAAATCCCACTCTTGCAATATGGTACCACTTGTGTGGACCGCAGAAGAGAACGACTACTCACATTCGCGAGGTCGCAGAAAGTAGTACCACTTGTGTGGACCACAGATAAGGACGACCATCACATTCGCGAGGTCGAAGAGAGTCGGACAGTACGAATCCCCCTCTTACAATATAGTACCACTTGTGTGGACCGCAGATAAGAATGACCATCACATTCGCGAGGTCGCAGAGAGTCGGGCAATATAATTCCCGCTCTTGCAATATGGTACCACTGTGTGGACCGCAGATAAGAGCGACTACTCACATTCGCGAGGTCGCAAAGAGTCGAGCAGTATGAGTCTCGCTCTTGCAATATGATTCCACTTGTGTGGACCATAGACTATACAGTTCGTACAATTCGAACTGTTTACAGGACGACACGAAAGAATTTATTCCGGCCGCTTCAACTGTTTCTTCAGTGGGCTCGCGATCTTCGGAGCGTACTGCATGGTCTTTTTTCGCGCCTCCATCAAGCGCGCCTGGACGGGGTCGAGGTTGGGAATGGCGCTCGGCTGGCTATCCAACTGTCCAAGGCCTGGAATAGGGTTCGGCTGGTTACCGAGCTGTCCAAGACCGGGAATAGCTCTCGGCTTGGGAGGACAGGTCTGCATGTGGACCTGATCCTGGCTGGGCGATGGACTTTCATTGCCGGTGGGTGTGGCGGGAGTGACATTCAACTCGATCTTACCACTCGGCTTGGGAGGCCAGGTCTGCATGTAAAGCGGATCCTGACCGAACAGTGGGGGAGAATCTCCGGTGGGTGTGCCAGGAGTGACATCTAAGGCGAACCTAGCCACCGTCTCGGGAGCAGGCGTCTGCGGTGGTGGTGTAAGATTTCTGATCTCGGAGGCGGGTTCCCAATCCATCTCGTCCGGATCGGGGCTACCGGTGCTGGAGGGACTGCGTTCCCAGAGGGTGCTGTCGCGTCGGCTCATATAGTTACCGGGAACAGTCTGGGGCTCACGCGAGGCCATGGCAGGTTTCGCGGGCGTAACAAGAGTTCCGTTGAGGTTCGCAATGGCCTTGGGCTCCATGCTCTTTCTTCGGTTCTGGCCGCCACGAGGAACGACTGACGTATCGACTCGGTAGTCTTTCTCATCCACCCATCGATTCTCTATCTGACAGCTACAGTCATGTTAGTCTCTCATCGCTTTTGGGGAGATATTAGTAGAACTTACTCTAAAATCCAGTTAACGCCAACACATCGGATGGCTCCATTGCTCTGATTCACTTTCTCTAGTGTGCGCTTGCTACCGTCCTTGAACACCACGTGAGTAATGCCAACTCTGGAGACATTCATTACGCAGTGAGCACCCATCTTCATCAGGAGCTCGACGAAGTCTTCACTAGCATCGGCTCCTTCTGTAGTGTGGACGTCGACAAACACTTTCACCCCACGCAAGAGTGTCGGGTTCAAATCTGGGCGAGTAGTACGGGCTAGTGTGCCCACGGAAGTTGACGTCGGAGGATTTTGAGGAGGTGCTAAAGCGGTCTCTTCCTTTGTGTTGTTTGCCCTCAAGTTGGGGGCAATGGTCATCTCGGCAGCGTCGGCACAAGGTCTCTTGATACCGCGTGGAGTAGAGTCGTCCGCAGGCTTGAGCGGGACCTTAGAGACGGTATGGACTTCTCGAAGTCCGGAGGGCCCCTTGGGTGTGGTCGGGGCAATTGTATTAGTGGGTGTATCTGCTCCAGGGCTATCCAGAGCAGAGTGTGCATTCCCTTGGTCTGCCACAACAGAATCGTCGTCGCTCTCAAAGCCGAGGTTGTAGAAGTCGTATTTTTCGTACTTAGCGTCAATATCGGCTGCTACAAGGGCCTCCATCTCAGCGAGGGCCTCCATCTCAGCGTCGGCCTCTGCTCGGTTTCTCATTTCTTCCTCTTGGGTGGCAAGACCAACAGGTGTAGAAACGGGTGCGGGAATGTGGGAAAGATTTTTGACAGGAGAATTTTCTTCGCTACAAGCTGATGAAGAAGCATATGCGTCGTAGTCGAGGCAATATGTGCTCGACCGGAGAAGGCTTTGGTTAGCGATAGGAGGCTTAGATGAAACTTCCATAGGTGGCGCGTCAACGGCAGGGGATGACTCATCAACGGCAGAGGAAGTCTCATCGATAGCAGGAGAGGTCTCATCGACAGCAGCGGAAGTCTCCTCATCAAGCTCAACCAACGAGCAATCTTCCAGTGTTACTTTTTTCACTGGACGGCTCAATCCCCAATGAAGAGGGGGGCTCCGGTTAACGAAAGCTATAGCTTTTCGTGCCCGTTCCTTTATATGGTCGGGAATCTTGTAGTTGTCATAATCGATCTGAATGGGACGAGGCCGCTCAGATACTGTACCCTTGGCATCGCTAGTAGCGAGCTCATCTTCCGAGTCCGAGTCTTTGTGCACCATTTTGTCATCACGTTTGGGTCTAGGTGGAGACGCGTCATCTGGGATTCGATCAGTACTGTGCTTCATGCATTGTGAGACGGATATATCCTTACATATATCAGAGAAGTCATTCACACCCTGAGCGGCCGCGGATGGTTCGCCTGACGCCACATCCTGTGCTACCTGGGGTCCAGGGAATTTCAACCGAGGAGGAGTAGAGACTTCGATATCGGACCCGGATAGAGTGCTCTGATCAAACATGAGGTCAGCGTCATATGGAAGGATCGCCGAAAGGCAGCCTGTGACTTCAGGTTCGCGAGAGGGCGACTCCAGACTAGAGACGTCTTCATTTGATACTTCATCAATGGTCGAAAGACTTCTTTTGACCATATATATCTGATCAGGAGGAGTAAAACCGACCTGAGCACGGATATGAGCCTGTAGCTGATCGTCGCTGGCCACCCGATAGTTGGGACCGACAACCTGGGGAGTAGATACAGGCGTGGGGGAAAGATCCTTTGACGGGGAATCTTTCTCAACGACTGGAGCATCCTTAGTGACAGGAGCATCCTCGGTGATGGTAGCTTCATCGATAATAGAAGCGTCCTCAAGAATAGAAGCATCGTCGGTGACAGGAGCTTCTTCAATAATGGGAGTTTCCTCAGAGATCGACGACATGATAGGTGAACTAGTGCATTCAATAGCACTAGGGAGGTCCAAGGCGGTATGATATCCGGAAGTGTGGGTGTCGTTAATAGACGTAGTCTCGGAAATGATGGGTTGCTCAACGGCACTAGCAAAGTCGGAGCTGAGATGATCGTCGGTAATATGAGAATCATCGTTAGGGATAGCCTTGGGCTCAATATAACTAAGAGTCTCAGAAATAACTGAGCTCTGGATAGAAGAATCCTCAATACGTGGACCTTCATCAATAGAATTCGGCTCGACGGTGCGAGCGCTCTCGGGAACAGGAGAGTCATGTTGGGAGTGCGAACGTCTAGGTTCTTCCTCAACGCTAGAAATAAGGGCCTCCTTTTGAGACGCTGTATCATGATGAGGTGTTTCCTGGTCCTCATCCTTCGGAATAAGATCGGTAAAGCCAAGGCGCTTTCTAGGCGACGCTAGGCGTTTGGCCGGAGTATTCAGCAGTGACATCTTCGTTGGAGAAAGAGCTGTAGTCGCTCGATCTTGATGGAATGATAGAGTCGGAATAGGGAGCTGAAGACGTTTGGGGGGCGACTGAAGCATAGTCGACTTAGATGGTGACTGGGCGACCTGTGGCTCGGCAGTAGAGGTAGAGGATGGTGGGAGCGAGAGGACTGTGTCAACTCTCTTAGGCGGCGATTTCATTCCATCCTTGAATGGGGATGGGGCCGGACGGCGAGGAGGGCTAGTCAACACAGAAGGCGAGGGCTCACGGACGTTCAGCGAATTCTCGTCTGTCTCTTCAGTAGGAGGCAGCTCGGGTCTGGTAACACCACCGTGTGGTCGAACGGGACTTCTCATCATAGGATTGAGAGGAGTTAGTTCAGGTGCAGCAAGCTCATCATCGGAGCCAGTGTCTCGGGAGATAGATCGGTTCTGCCCATCCTTTCTAAGGCTTAGAGGCATCTTCTCGTCCGTCTCCATAGCTTGTGGTGTAGCCTTTGTGCTGCTGCGTGTAGTTCTGCCAGATGTTCGAACAGGCTTAGCTTTCATACCCGTAGCGGTGGCATTCTCCTTGTCGGTATGCGGCAGCGGTGATTGGATGGTGACATTCTTCTTGGCGGCAGAAGATGAAGAATTGGGGGCATTACGTGCAAGAGCAGACTTAAGAGGCTTAGGGGGAGCAGTCTTAGGAGCGGCAGTCTTAGGAGCGACAGCATTAGTCTTGCGGCCACGGGTGGGTTTCTTCGGCGCCGGAGCGTCATCATCATCATCAATCTCATCTTCATCATGACGGCTAGCCACCTTTCGCTTCTGTGCTGGGGTGGCAGCTGGAGTTGGCTTCTTCGAAGTCGAAGCTGTAGCAGGAGTCGCTGTGGACTTTGCGGGACGGCCACGCTTACGCGTGGTGGGGATGGCGATGGGACGTGTAGCGGTTGCTGTGGATGGCTTAGGCTCGGCCTTCGCCTTGGACGGCTTAGGCTCAGGTTGAGGTGCGGGCTCAGAGTCGACAGTCTGGGCTTGTCCCCGCTGTCTCTTGGCGGGTCGTGTCATGGTAGGCTGAGCGTCATCTTCGAGCGATAGCTCATCTTCATCATCGTCGTTACGGCGGCCTTTGCGTTTAGTTGACGCGGCACGCGTGTTGCTCGTAGAGCCGGTGTTGGATGTGGTAGTAGCGGTCTTTGCAGCTGACTTCTTGGTTGCAGTGGGCTTCTTCGCTGCGGCGATCTTTCTACCCGCGGGGGCAGTGGAGGTCGTGGCGGCCTTCTTTGCAGAAGCAGCAGATGATGACTTCTTAGCCGCAGGAGCAGCTTTAGCAGCAGTCTTCTTCGCCGCGGGAGCAGGCTTCTTAGCAGACGCGTTAGTAGCCTTACGTGTTTCAGCTGTGGTTGAGATACATACCTTCTCTGATTCAACTGTCTGACTTGATGCGGTCGCAGCAGCCTTGGCCTGCGAGCGCGTCACGCGGCCTGGGCCGGCAGGACGTGCAGGGTCCATCACGGATGAGAGAGACGCGCAAGCGCGAAAGGCAGAATTGAAGAGTGCAATGATGAAAGTCAATTGTGAAATCGATAGCAGTAACACTTTGCCAAGAGATGATGCTGAAAGCGTTGTCAAGCAGATGCAGAAAGCGTGGTTGACAATTTGGTCAGTGTTGCAGAAAGGAAGAAGTAAGACCGAGATGGAGGAATAGAAGAGCAAGGGTTTATGCGCTTTGGTACTGGAGCGTGTTGTTTACATTGGTACATAGAGTTTCCCACTTTACCGCTTTCGGGTCGTTGCCCCTCCAACAATTGATCCAGCACCCTTGACGTAGCCCCTCTTGCAGTAGGTAGGTACCTTCCACCACTATAATCTACAGCTCTCACGCAAACCGGTACCTAGGTACACATAGATCCAGAGGCTCAGTGGGTGGTGACACACTGAACGCAACAGCCAAATACTACGTCAACTAAAGTAGGCGCGCCTATGAACCCTTAACAAAATGATTTGCAGGATACCTACGAAGTGCCTACCTACCCTTGCAGTGCCCCACCATGATACCCTGAATTTTTTTGTGGACTTTCAATTCACTAACGCGCCAGGCTATGATGGCAGATCCCAGCCAAAATCTGAGCTCTCGCTGCAGGTAGGTATTGAGTACCTAGCGAATAATAGGGCTAGATCTACGAGGTACCTAGGCACATAGTATCCACCTCTGTGTTATGTAAGCACATAGATGCATTTCATGCTGTAGGCATCGCATTGTTTTGAAATGGGATTCTCATTCTATGTAGGATAATAATATTACAATTATTCATCTTGCCGCATGCATTTTATATGCACATATCCTTACCCAATCTGGTCTCTAGCCAGACTTCTCGCCTTCTACAGGCGCCTCAGATTGAGATTCTTTCCTCTCTCTCCTGGCCAGATTCTGCAGGCCAGTCTTATGTTCAGTGTGCTCCTTGCTTAGCTTCCTCTGGCCAACAAGAGGGCTGACGAGAAGGCCAAAGGCGGCAATGGCGGTGAACACGATGAACATCTCCCGTAGACTCATCCAGAAGGCCTGTCGTGCTACTCTGCCCTGTTCTCCCTCAAGAGCCGCGACAAGGGCCACGTTCGCACCAGCGCTGCCGCCAGATAGTTTATTTGCGAGCTCCGGGCCGAGCTCTGCTAGTAGAGTTGGGTACTGTTTCTGCATGCCATTCTGGAATACAGCGCCACCAATCACAATTGAGATTGATGTCGCGAGTTGTCTGATAAATTGAAACGTGCTTGTTCCGGCCGCAATGTCTTTAGGGTGAAGACCCGAATGTAGTGCAATTAGCGGCGATTGGAAATTTGGCCCAACACCGATGCCAGCAATGATCTGATATATGACCAACTTGGCCCAATTCACTGGTGTGCCAAGATCAACGAACAGCCCAAAACCCAAGGTGAGAAATACCATGCCGAAAACGATAGGCGGTAGATATTGCCCCGTCTTTTTCACTGCAGCACTTGAGATTAGCTATCATTATTAAATCGTGGTACGTGAATGCGCAGGTAGTGACAAACGCCAGCGGCAGCCCTCGGTCGCAGGAGAGAGCGACCATGTTTCTAAGAACTGCCCACTTAGGGAGGTAGAGCGACAAATTCTGAAAGTACTTACTCCAAATTCCAGTACCTGCAGAGAAGAAGGATAATGGCAGGACGAAGGCCAATAGGTAGGCGCCGGAGAGCAGAGACGAAGCACCGACCACGGCCTGAAAGTACAAGGGGAGGTAGTAGGACCCCGAGATAAAGACGTCACCATGAACGAAGCAGATGATAAATGCAGCGACGTTGCGACGCGACTTGAATAGTCGGAGAGGAATGACGGGGTACTCGGCATAATACTTTTCGACTACGATAGCCACGCCGAAAGTGATGATGCTGAACACGATCAATGCGATGACGGTGACCGATTTCCAAGGATACGCGACGCCGCCAAATTCGAGGCCGAAAAGAAGCTGGAGCGTGGCACCGATGATCAACAAACTTCCAAGCCAATCGATGGCAGCCAATCCCTCCCGAACCGGTGTTCTAGGGTTATGTAACTTCAGTACGAAAAATAGAATCGCGAAGCCGAGCCCGCTAATGGGTAGATTGATCCAGAAGCACCACCTCCAAGTGACCTTGGTCGTGAACACACCACCGATAATGGGCCCAATGGCCGATGCCAGGGCCCAGACCCCGCCGAATATGCCGTAGTATTGGCCGCGCTGGCGCACCGAGACGAGATCGCTAACGGCGATATTGATGAGGACGACGATACCGCCGCCACCGGCCCCCTGTATGGCCCTAGCAGCGATCAATTGCCCGATATTCCTACTGAGGGCGGCGATCAGGGACCCGATCCAGAAGATACCAACGGCAGCCAGCAGCACGGGTTTTCGCCCCCAAATGTCGCTGACCTTGCCCCAGCTGGGAACGGTGGCCGAGCTCGCGAGCGTATACGCCGCGCCGACCCATGTGTAACCCGATGTTGACTTGAATTCGCCGACGATAGTGGGAATGGCGGTCGTCACAATGGTAATATCCAGGGCGGCAAGGAACAGTGCTGAACAGAGTGCGATCATAATCACCGTCATTTCCAAGCTCGAGCGTCCTCCCTGTGGCGATTGGTCATCACCAGTCGCAGGCGCAGCTATTGCGCCATTCTGATCTGCAAGTTCTCCCGAGTCGGTGGCGGCATGCTGTGCACTCTCAACAGGTTTGTTATGATCGTGAATGGTTGTGGTGGTGTTGTCGTCGTCCTCGCTCGATGTGGTGGTCGTTTGTTTGTGAGTGAAGCCGATCTCTCGCTCGAGATCGACGGATTTCTCGTCGGCAGCGGCCATGTCTTCACTTAACCGAGACGCTGTATCCGAAAAGGGCGCGTCGACGATCTAGGTCTACTGTGTAACACTCGTCTTCTCCTTCCTCTATCTGCAACACGCTGGAATTCATGAGTGGCAAACCATAAGGAGGGTGGAATGGGTTTTGTATATTCTATGGAGGGACGAGGAAAAGAAAAATACGACCATACGAAAGGTCGGATAGCCAGCGGATAACGTCTAACGCCGACTTTTCCCACGTAGACAAAAAAAAATCCACTGGTCATTGATTTACTCCACAAGCCTCCACGGGATGGTAGAACTAGGGAGGTAGGTATACCGAGTATGTGCGGGCTCCAGGCGTCTCACTCTACGATTGCGACGCCGTTCGGTGGCTGTTTCCGTTTTCAGATTAGCCATTCAGCCAGTGAGCAAACTACGCATTTCCTATCTCCGAGCCTGCTCGTAGACCGTACGCTTTACAAAAGAGCCTACGAAATGAATTGAAGCCTCACAAAGTAAGTATGCCAATGCATGAAAAATTGTAGCTCAGCCATCGTGTAGTTAAACTACCTACCTACATACGAAGTACGTCGGTCGTACCGCGAAATAGGGTACTGACACTAGCCGGTACAACGGTTTCAGGAACGTTCGTCTGGGCACCAAAAAAAGGCTTGGCCTGGGACTTTGACAAAGCTACGGTACATATCTACCTATTCCCTGAGCCACCCAAAGTGCCCCCACTTCCGATATCTTGTCCAATCTGTGTTTCAATCTCGAACATGCGACTCGTGGTCAGGTCAAGCCATTGCGCATGGCGCATGCATGCTGCATTGCTGACTGACACAAGTTCTTGGGGGCTTCGAGTGTTTGTGACTCAGTTGATCGGCAAACGGCCGTTACCAACACCGACGTTGAAAAATAAGTGGGGTTCGGCGTCGGGTAACACTAGAGTGCGAACCATTCATAATCACAGAGGGATCACTCCAACGAAAGATGCGGAACTAAATTACTGTTTTTATTACTATTGAGTCCTGCCGACATATTCGACCGTTGCGTGGACGATTGTAGGTATCAATGATAAATCGGTGCCTAGATAACATGGCGTAATAGCACGTACTCGATTCGTAATGCCCTTGGTCATTGATTTTGGCTTTCTGCAGGTCAGAACAACAACAGATAAGTAGGTATAGTGGCCGGGAGCGGGCGATCAGGCAGCAACCAATCTTTTGTTCAGGCTTACCTAATGGCGAGTTTATATTATCGTGGTTCCAACTGCTAAGTTCCGTTACTAGGTATTTAGTTTTCGCAGCAGATCCGAGTTTTTGGTAATACATGCAGGTTTGACAGCGTATGAAGTGTATTACAGAACCTTCGCTAGCATCTAAGGTTGTGCGAGTTGAGTATGCAACCTGACCATTGGGCCTATTGAAAATCTAGCTACTATTCATGTAATTGGCTATGTTCCAAAATGCGTCAACTGATTCAGATACCCAGAAACCTGGGTAAATGTTTGCGTGCCAGAGAAAAGGGAAAGAAAGCTCAACGGCCCTGTACCTAGATACCCACAGGGCCCATGCCGATGGCCAAGACACTCGCTTCTCGGAAGTATCCGATCCAAGATGCGCACCTTCCCGCTCTCACGTGGAGCTAGCCGCAATGCCAATCAGATAAATTTAGGTCCTGGAATGCCCACTATTAAACCAATTGGTCGATAAATGAATGCCAGGCATCTGCATCAACTCAATCGATTGGGTTTTCTTCAAACCCAAAACAAGGTAATTTACACATGTTGTCAAACATATGCTTAATGATGTATCTTCAATTCAGTTCGTCATACAAAGTATGCGAAGTGCAAACCAATACCTGGGTACCTACGAAGGACCGCGACTCAGGCTACACGATCGCGTCCCTGACTTCGCGCACCCCTCCCAACGCGTGACAACGCGCGCGTGTCATAGCAACCAAGGCCACGGGCGATACGCTCCAGATTCATGATTCATGTACTCCGTAGGAAGGTACGCAAACACTTTGTTAGTGGAATAAATTTATTAAAAAAAAGACAGAGGCATAATATACACACTATTCAACACAAGCGCCTTCTTCAAACGGCGCACTAATAATGACAGATCAGATATATGTTCGGTGCGCAGGTAGTGATCTTGACAGCACTATCCCCCCCTTTGTGAGAAGTGTAAAGAACAGCCGGTGCACATGTAACACTGCTATCAAGCCCGCACCGGAACAACAGAAATCGCCGGCATCGCGGTCGCTGCCGCGGCCGTAGTACGGTAATTCGTAATAGGCGTCGCCAAGCTCTCGAGCGTAATAGGATACCCAGCGCGCTTCGCAAACATAGTGCGCGGGAGCACAGCGAATGAACTCGGCACGCTGGACGACGGCCTGCACATCGTCTTCAACGTAGTCTGCACCGACGTCGGTCTGACCAACGTCGGCGCACCACTACTACTACCAGAAGCGGTGGCGGAAGCAGAAGCAGAAGTTGCTGTCGCAGTGCTATTCGCAGCAGCGCCAACGGACTTGAGACACGTGCTGGTAGCGGCGGCGAAGAGCGTTGTCTTCGCGGTCGGGTCGATCCCGCCGAGGTCGATGCCCCCGATGTCCGCGCCGATGTCCACGAACACGCCCGCGTTGATGTTGATCTCCGCGGACACGGGCACCACGCAGCCGTCTGCTGGTGGTGGTGTTATAGTCGCTGATTCTTTGAGGATCACTTCCGGGATCGAGAGGAATGCGCCCGCGACAGCGCGCGCGTCGATTACTTTGAGATCGGGCAGGTCTACGCCGGCTTCGGCTTTCAGGCGCAAGGCGACGGTTATGTCGGCCGGTAGGTCGACTTTGATGGGTAGGATGGATGCGGAGGCGCCGTTGCTGGGGAGATGGTTGGTTAGTTTGTTATTATTGCGTTTATGCTCGTGCTGTATCCTAGGTAACTGAGCGGGACTCGTAGAGATGGTGACGTGATAGTAGGTACCATGTAGCATGATGAAAGAATAGAAAGAATTAGAGACTCACAAATTAGCCACGTTCGGCTTCGCGTCGTCGAACGGGATCATGAACGATGAACCACTGGGAATAGCCACTTTGAACCCGCCCTGCGTGTCCACCGTGCCGGTGATTGTCAAGACTATATCCACGGAGAACACGACGCCGACAGTGAATCCCGGGCCCTGAAGAACAACAGCACGTCAATGAAGCTCTGGTGATATATGTGATTCGAAACAGATTATACAGCTGAGATAGAACTTACAGCAATGCCGATCGGGGTCTCGGTCTTGAACAACGGCAGAGTTATCTCCTTAGACGCCTCCGCAGCGATGTCGAGGTTGATCGTGGCGCCGACGCCATTGAACGTGAGCCCGAGCATGGAATCATCGAAGATATCGCCCGGGTCCGTGATGTCGATGTCACTGAGATCCGGCAACATGGCCGCGGCTACGACCTGTCCGGTAGTGGCACACTCGATACATTTCACTGTCAATGTTACGCCTTCAAAGTTTCTATCATGAAATATAGTCAGCATATAAATATTTTCTCTATACAATACAGAATATCTCAAATATAATTCGAGCAATATCGCGTATCACTTGTCTTAAATTTGAGGGAAGAAAAACATAGATATAATCAAGCAATATCATAAATGCAACATACCCATTGAATATCTCTTGATCCTTAACATTGAAATCCAGCGGAAAAGTCGCATCACTCGTACTCCGCTTCAACACATCCGACTCATCAACAACGCCATCGAAAATATCTTCATACTGCTCTTCACGCCAGGTCGGTATCGTCGGTAATTCATACAGTGCCACGGCGCACTGGAGTAGAGAAACGATCGTGAGGAATCCTGCTAGGGACTGCATATCTACCTTCACCGTAGGTAAATAGGTGAACTACTATTTGGTAACTAGAGAATAGAAGTCGAAATAACAAGATCAAAAAGAGTGAACGAATGAGCGTCGGCGCCGTTAAACGGATAACAAGAAATCAAAAACCGGAAAGAGACCGAATCGAAGCAGAAACGATTCCTTTCCAGAAGCGCAGGTATGTACGAGCGTTCTCGCCATGTTAATATACCAAAACGACAACAACCATCATATTCCTACCTACCGTACCCAAACCCATCCTCCATCAATCCCATCTCATCCCAACCAGCAATGCAGCGAGGCAAGGCTAACCAACACATTTCCTGTGCCCCTGGGCAGTAGGTAGGTATCGGGATGCGTGCGCCCCCCCTTACCTAAGGTTAATTAGATTCCCGAAGGATCCGGCAGTGCAATTGGAGCCTCTCGGCGGTGTCTCGGCCAGCGTGCACTGGAGACATACCAGCTACAAACAGAAAGACAGTACAGTATGGGGAAACGTGAATGTAAATGGCAGTATTCCGCGGAGGCACCGATACGAAACATTGGCGGCGTTTTACGGAAGGTGAGCAGTAAAGCTTGGCTGTTATATCGCCCTTGTTTCATTTATGCCGGGGCTCCTCTCCTCCTGGAGGAGTCGGGGCGATCGGCATCAGCCGTCTCTGCCTACTTAATTATTCTCCATACACAGTACCGTCAATCGGTGTAATTATTGTAATTATGTATATATGTAGGATTCACTGCTTCTTGACCTGACTCCGAGGCTCTAGATCTATTATTATTATGTGAGGGTCGGCCTGCATTACTTCAATCGCGCGCAAAACACCCAAGACTTTCACATGTGTTTGGACGTACGGTATCATGTATGTAAATGAAGAATGAAGCCCGATACTTGAGAAGTCCTAACAACACATGTGACCTATCTTCCACGATTTTTAAGTACGCAAGGGACGAAATAAGTAAAAGCCCAGGGCATCCATCCGTCCAGTCGGCGAGGGCTAGCAAATTACAGTGCCGCGCCGGAGATCGAAAGCGCACGCGAAATAACGAACTGCAAGAACTTCACCTACCACTCCAACTTGCATGACCCGTCCTACTAGAAGTGAAGATCTGCACCACGTCTTGCCCCGCGAGTTGCGAACCTGTAACAGGTTGAGACTCGCCTTGCCTGCCTTGCCTTGGCTGACTTGCTTGGCTAAGTTTAGCCCAACTCCCTACCTACGCAGTGTTTACACGAATTTTATTTCTCGTATGGTTGCAATGCGAAGACTACCAACTTGCATACAACTGTGTTAGATCTAATTGATCTGCGCAGGTTAAGAGCTGAGTTTAGTTAGAACCCCGAACTGCATGTCAACATCTACAGTGCACCGTTCCAATCAAGTCACCAAAAGAAGACGTTGTTTGTCAAAGCTACTTCGTCCAGATGACATGTAAAGTAGCTGGAAATATTCAAATCTATTGAAGTCGTTAGTGGCGCGGCGCGGCAACGGCCGCAAATGGTCTCTGTCTATAAACCCATACCGCTACTCCTGGCCTTTGGGGTAATTGATGGCCTAAATTCCCCATCCCCGCTCGGATACACTGATGATGACGATGATGCTTCTTGATCCCGGAGATGATAGATGATACAAAAGAGATGCGATACGTCATGTATAATACAAATCCGCTTAGGGGACACGATTGATAGTGGTGTTTGGTAGAGGAGGTGGTGAATGAGTGAGTGAGTGAGGAAGCGACAACCGTCTCTAGTTTTCCGGCTTTTTCGCTTCTATCTTCTCTGGAGAGCCAGGCTGCTTTTGCTCTGTCTGAGCTTGCGCAGCCTCTGCTTCTGCATCGACAGCCTCGGAGACCACATCTTTGTCGAGGCCTTGTTCTGCAGCGGCTTGTTGCCGTTCCTCCTTTTCGTCAATGTTGTCTATGTCCTTAGGGGTGGCGAAGCCAGTGTCTTGGCTTTCCTGCTCTTGCTCGTTCTCTTCCTCGATAAGCTCCTGCTGTTCCTTGAGAACGTCGAGACGTTGCTTGTTCGTCGCAGCGCCTTCGGCGTTGTGTACCTCGAGCTCGATCTCGTGGTATAGCTCCTCGGGGATGGACGAGAGAACACCGGTCAAGGCTTCGATCTGGCTGTGGAACCCGCCTTCTTCAGCTTTCTGGCCATACATATAGGCGTTGCTTAGGACCAGTAGCGTTGAAGGTACACCATGCTTCAACCGTAATTCAAGCCAAGACTGGAGATCTTCCCGTAATCTGCTGGGGGACACCGTATGAGTCTTGATACCACGGCTAGCACATGCTGTCTGTAGTTCCAACGTGTTGAGACTGTCGACACCCTCGAAGGAGATAGCCTTGTCATCTCTCTTGATTTGACGCATCCGGTGACGGACTTGGTATCTGAGCATGGTATCTGTGCCGAAGGTGTTGAGGTTTAGGTAGCGACACATGGATACTAGCTGCGGCCTTGAAAGATTGTCCAGTGTGAGGTCGTCCTTAAACGTCTTGCAGACTTTGATAACATCCTCCGTGCTAGGCTGTTCTCCAGTCGCCCGCAACTTCCGGAAGAACGTAGCGAACTCCTCTTTCTGTGTTGTGGCTGGCGATAGTGGTAGTCCAGTCTCTTTCAGCGTCTCGCGAAGGAAAGAGCTGACCTCTTTACGAGTAGCCCTAAGTGTGGCAGCTTTCTTGTCCTTGGACTGTTGTCCTTCGTATGTGCTTGGTAGTAAATTTGGGAAGAGCTTCAGAGCGATAGGCAGAAGGGCTTCGCCCAAAGGGACGATGATGAAAACGGAAAAGGGGACAAGACGACCGAGGTCCTGCACCGTCCGCTGGAGTTGACGGTTCTCTCGTCGGGTCAATTCGTAGCCAGCAGCCATCTTCAGGGCCAGGCGGCTACTGATCTTGACCTCGGTCGCTAGCAACTTCGTACCGTCCCAGTAATGCTGAGCCTCGTGTTTTATTCGTTGGCCGAGAGTCATTTTCTTTTCTGGCTTGTCTTTCTTCTCGTCCTTCTTCTCGACATCTTGGCCTTTCTTGGCAGCGAGATCGGTCAGAGATGTGGTGGGCTCGGCGGACGGTTCGGCGACGGCGGCCTGCGCTGCCACTGATGGCGCTGTCGCGGCTGCATCGGCACTCTGTAGGGACGTCGTTTTCTGCTCCGATGTCTTGGCCGGTGTTGTGGCTGACGACTGCGACTCCGACTCTTTGGGGAGCGGCTTCTTAGCCTGCTCGGCATTGAAGCCGGGAGGTGGCCCGCCATGGCTGCTGACTGAATGCCGTTCGGTCGATATACTTCGAAGCGGGATCAGCAGTGCGCGCATGGGCACGTCAAGAGCAGACGGCCGGGTCGAGCGGCCGAGATATGACGCTGAGAGACCGAGCCCGGGTCTTGTCGCAACCCTTCCGGCAAAGGGGTTTACTACGATGGCCCGCTGGGCAGCTCTGGCTCTGGTGGAAGCGCTCATCCTGAGGGCGCACAGGCTGGTGATTCCGTAGGCAGTGACGGTAACTATAACAGCGATTTTGACTGGGCGACTGACTATATGTGGGAACGATCGATGGTGCCGGATAGAGCAGGAGTGGAAGTGGGAAATGCGAATGAATGAGTGAGTTGAGTGAGTTGAGTGAGTGAAGGTTGCTGCAGGAAACTGGGTGGAAGAAAGTATTGGTATTGGGGTGATTCGGGCCAGACTTGGCTAGACTGTCGCAGCGACACAACCCGGCTGGCATTCTTATTTCGCCGCGAGTCAACCGCTGCGCTGCGCTGACAAGCCCGGTAATTCCGACCCGGATAGGGATCGATAGGGATCCTGGCCCAGCTACGTCACGTGGTCTCCACCACGCCTCTACAATTGGGATGCCGCCTTTATTACGCACAGCTGGCGTCGGCTGCATCCATCATGCTTGACACTCGAATGAAGAATCCTTCCCGTCGAGGGCCGATTGCCGGACAAAGCTCTCATGTTTGAGATGTCTATAATGCAGGTTGGGTATCTATTACGGAAACAAGCAACAGATCTATCTTATGTATACTTCTGGCCACGCGCCAACCAATGCTTCATTATACACCCAATGCCCAAGTCTTCGCCAACTTCTGCGTGTAATGCTCAATGCGTATAATCCTACTCCGTAAAGAGAAAAGGGAATATAGACGGAGACAAAGAAAGTAAAAAAACCTCTCCAAGAGCAAGATTTGCACAGAAAGCGAAATCGGGGATGAAATCAAACTCCACGGTGTAAATGCTCGCTCGTCATTATTGTCGTGGCCTCGTGATGTTGGGACCAGTTCCTATACCCGTCAACGTTCTCACAGCCCAATGCATCCAGCTTTCAGTTTCAAGATGGGCCTTCAATTCACCAGCCCTCTGTTCGACCTCTTCTACTTGAACCTCGAATTGTGCTGCACTGTCTTCCACCTCTTGCACTCGCGAGAGTAGTGCCGTCAACTCATACTCCAGCTTCGCCGCCTCGCCCTCGATCCGATTGAGTGCTTCGGTGAGATGCTCTTTGTGGTCTTCTACTATCCCTTGGTAATCGTGTTGTGCTCGTTGGTATACGGCAGACGATTCGTGATATATGGTTTGCAGCTCGTCTAGCTGGCGGGAGTACGTCTCACTGGTAGCCTGGATAGCTTGCATCTTGTGCTTGACCCATGGTTCAACATTCTGTTCCATGTCCGTAATGCTCAGATACATGGCCTGCGCCACTTCGAGTTGACATAGATGGGTTCCTACCGTGTTGTTGCCACCAGCGGCTCCAGCATTGGTAAAATCTGCTATCTCTTCCCATCTGAGAACGGCCTCTTCAGCGTCACCAAATGACAATCTTCGAGCCCAACGGGCCTCGGTAGGTGGATAATTAGGCCATGGTTTGGTAGTAGTTATGCTACGTCGGCGGTGTAGGCCGAGCAAGGTGGCGGCTGAACGAGACGCGACTGCTGAGGAACCATCCTCAATGCCGAGTTCGCTCGTACGCTCGCCTGTAACGGATCCTGCAAGCGACGTATTTGCTGTCGTAAAGTTGTCGTGTGGCTGGGTTTGAGACGACTGCTTTTTATCGTGATAAGTGAGTTTCTGAATGGCATCGTTGATTCGGGCGCGCAACTCGCTAGTAGAAGTTCCATCCGGTGTTATCGTACCAGGAACATGTATGATAGCTGATATGTCTTTCTCTTTCTTGATTGCATTAGAATATTCTTCTGCCTTATTTTTCCAGGTGAAAACTCGCCCCGGTTGTGTCAGACCGGGGATTTGACCAGGGCTATTGACAATGCCTGCCGACGCGCCATACAAAAACGAATTCTGAGAGGGGCTGAATGCGGATTCAGTTGGCTCGTCTCTTGACGGCCGACTTATGTGCCCCCGCAATCCACTGCCGCTTGTCATAGCGTCCTTGATACGCCCAAGACCGGATCGAGCATCACGGGCCACACTTTTGAACACTCCCCGGCGCATCAAATATTTGTCGCCAGCACTGTCGGTTACACTAGCCGCAGAGCCGGGAGCAGGTGTCGAATATACCGCTGGGGAGCCTTCTCTCCGACGAGAGTCAGCGTCTTCCTCGAAAGATGTTCTCAGTTCTTCTTTGCCAAGTAGAATCATGTCAGGTCCGGACTTCTCGGGGTCGAAGGCTGGTGCACGCTTGGGCTTTCCGTGCCAGAGCCATTTCGCGCGTTCTCCTGCGACCAATGCAATGAACCGGTCGAGATCGATCGTTTCGATATCGCCAATGCCACCCTTGTCCCGGCTACCAACCATTCCCAAGACCATTTCGCCCCGTTTGCCGCCTATATCTGTAACTGTAGACTTGACTGCTTTCTGTACGCCCCATCCCTCACCGGCCGCTGCTTTCGCGGTAAGAGTATGCAATTTGTGCATGGTTTTCCGGTCGAGCCGTCGGGTTTTATCAAGCCTGTGGTACTTTTGGAAATGATAGATGCCTCTTTCTGTCGAGTCTAGGTCGAATACATCTTTGGGAACTGATACGCCCGAGTAACTTAGTCTGTTCCTCGCTCCACCTAGCAAACCTAGTAGCGCGGCTACAGTCATTGGTCCAAGGATGCCATCTGTAGGTTCCACGTTGAAATACTCGACCCCAAACTCAGTCCACCAATCACCGACCGCTTTTTCGGTCATATCACAGAGCAATCCATCGATATAGACCTGATCAAGCTTCCCAAACAAGTAGAGAGCAACCTGACAGACTTTGACTAGCTCGACGACGGCCTCTTCGATAGACACCTTGTCATTTGTCTTGTACAGTTGGAGGAACTTGGCTTTGGCGGCTGGCACTGGTTCGGACAGAGTTATACCAGACCGTCCCGAGCAGCCTAATCTCTTGAGATTCTCGTTCACGATGAACGTGCGCCGCTGATTCCTGATATTTCCGCCAGGTACTGAGATGACAGTCAGAGCCGAAGGGAAGTTGCTGAGATTCGTAACCATCAGCTCTCCCAGCTCGGTATCTCTGGGCCGCGCATGGAATTGGTGAATAGCCTTGAAGTAGATGCGGAGGCGTGGGGACCACGCCTTCTCGTCGGCGGGAACCTCTAGCACGCCGACCACAACGCTACGACTTGCATCGCCGGTGTATGTAACAATGACGAGGGTCGGCGACTGGCGGGAGCAAGCCCATTGTTCGACTAAGTATAGCTCGTATTCCTTCAACTCGACCTTGCGCTCGACAACGGTGACAGACTTGTCTTCCTCCAGATACCTGTTGCCGGAAGAAAATTAGCTATAAGACAGCCTGTTTATTCGCCCCTGAAGCCTACCTGAAGGCAACGGGGTCTGGAATGACTATTTTACGCCGCTGGGAGGAAGACGCCGCCGGTTGCTCTGAGGTAGAAGCTTGTTTCGAGTCGGAGGGGGTTACGGGAACATCGGTTCGAGGTGGACGGTTGCCGTCCAGGAGTAGAGCCGTGGCAATGGTGGTATCATCCTCTCTAAGCTGCTTGTACTCGTCGCTGTAGGACATAATCCTCTTCAGCGACATAGTTCACTCCATGTATGATAGCTAGGTCGAGAAGCCCGTGAGTTCATGGCGTATGGTGCATAGCGGCTGCACAACGACGTAGTAACAAAGTGAAACAGAAAACCAGCCTAAGCCGACTTGAATCGACCGAGAAAGTGGCCGTGGATCAAAAAAGGACAGTTAATCCGAAGAAAAAGAGGTAGAAAGATGTCATAGAGGAACATTGAGTTGTAGGTATTGCTATCCTGCAGATGTAACAGAACGAAGCACCTCGGCGGGCCCCTGAAGCACGGCACATACCTAAACCTAACACTGCAGATCGCCCTGCACCAAGATGGCGTGGGCGCAGGGACAACTGGGTTCTAGGCCTCGGTACCGCGACCCGGTAGCGCGTCATCGTCCCTTCCCAAAGCGGGGGATATTGGTAAATTGTGTACCTACTGACTTGCCCAAGCACCCTCCCGAATGGTTGTACACGAAGTCTTGGCACGTCCAATGGGGTGGTGGCCTCATAGCTTCTCCCGTCATTGGAGGAGCACGTGTGACAGCACCAAAGTTGTCCCACTGTTCACTTAGCCACGAAGTACTGTGTGTACCTACTTGATGCTTCTCATTCACTCTAGAAATGGTATCACATTGTTCGACGTATCAAGCGCATCATTACTTGTGGATTTAAGCCTTTGCATAGTTGCTGTTAGCAAATCGAAACACTTTGAACTAGGCCAAATACAACAAGTCGCCGACCTCTTGAAGGGTGTGAATGATCCCCAACGATACGATCCGACTTGCGACTGGTTATTGCTGTCTAATACAAACCTTAAACTGCCACTTACACGACGACTCAATAATAACTACGAGTGCGATCAAACATTCTTCCGGCCCTCCCGGCACATTGTGACTCCTCGATTTCTTCCTCCCGGGTGCACGCCCGTTTCTGGCTCTCATACGAAGGAACCACCGCAGTCATCGCTGTCGGCGGCCCTGGGCTTCATCTACACACGGTAGGGACCATGTCGATTTTAGAGCTCCAAAAGGAGCTGGACAAGTTCAACCGAGCGAGTAAGCTCACGGGGGCGGTACAAGATGTGGATAAACTGATCGAGATGCTGGTGAATGCGAGGGAGGAGGTGGCTGCAGGTACGAGGACCCTCCTCACATCTCATAGACCTGTCCGTGATCATACTGACCAACGTATCCGTCCAGCAAATGACCCGCATACTACGAGTTTGACTCTCACGAAGCTGCAGAACCCAGTCAGCGCGCAGCTCGACTCTATAAATAGCGATCTGGGACGGGTACACAAAAGCCAGAATGCCTTCCACAAGGCACTTGGCCGTGCCTTCAAAGATACCAAGGGCTCGTTGCCCACCGATCACGACCCTATGGCCTCACAGACAAATCTAATAAATGGTGCTGTTGTTATGCATCTGTTGCGGGAGGGACAGTTCGACGTGGCCTCGACGTTCATAGGAGAAGCACAGTTACAGAGCGAGCCGACCCAAACGTTATCATCCCAGACCCGCAGCCAAGCCCCATCAATAACAATATCATCTTCCGACTGGCCTTCTGACGAGATGGTTATGGATACGAATCCTATAACACCTGATTTAACTGCTTTTCAGTCCGAAAAGTTACAGAAAGACTTCTCGGAGATGTATTCGATCCTAACCTCACTCAAACAACGCCACCTCCAACCCGCTATAGATTGGGCCGGCAAGAACCGGATGGAACTCCAGGCCCGCGGCTCGAACCTGGAGTTCGAACTTTGTAAATTACAATTCATATGGCTATTCAAAGGCCCACTCGTCAACGGCATGATGCCGGGTCCAGACAACGGCGTGCTGGGGGCGCATAAATACGCGCAGGAGAACCTGGCGCGGTTCCAGAAGCGGCACCAGCGGGAGATCGAGAAGCTGTGCGGGGCGATGGTGTACTCTTCGAACCTGGCGGACTCGCCGTACCAGCGGGTGTTCGACATCTCCTTGGCCTTCGATGAGGTGGCGTCGTCGTTCACGCGCGAGTTCTGCTCGCTGCTGGGCCTGTCGGCCGAGTCGCCGCTGTACGTGGCCGCGACGGCGGGGGCCCTGGCCCTCCCGAACCTGGTCAAGTGGACGGGCATCAACAAGGCCAAGAACACCGAGTGGACCACGCAGAACGAGCTCGCCTTCGAGACTCCTTTACCGAAGAGCATGCTCTACCACTCTATCTTTGTCTGCCCTGTCTCCCGCGGCCAGACCACTGACGCAAACCCCCCCGTCATGCTCCCCTGCGGTCACGTCCTCGCGAGAGAGTCCCTCCAGAAGCTGACCAAGGGGAATCGCTATAAGTGTCCTTACTGCCCCAGTGAGGGCATCGTCAAGGACGCTAAAGAGATCATCCTCTGATGAAAGAGTTGGCCGCGTAGGTGTATTACACAACTAATTACTACCACTACTACCACTACCACGCTTGATTCCTGTCCCAGTCATCGGCGATGCCTATCCTAGCTTCACTATAGCGTAAGGGGCTCGGCTCGAGAGAACTCTACCCGGTAATAATCTTTCTGTTTACGTGTTTGTGTAGCACGGATGGGCTGGATGAACAGACGGATGGACGCGTATCTGTAAAAATGTATGTATGTACAAAGAAAGGTATGTATGCCAATAGGCATGACATGGAACTCAAACTCAAAGGCGCCTGGAGTATCCAAAGCAGCAACAACAGCAACCACCATGGAAGCAGGAAGCAGCGGGCATGTTCAATCAGCAGTTTTCACGGAACTCTCACTCGGGTGTTTTTATCGTCGTTGACGAATCCCCGCTTGTAATTATCATCCCCCTACGGTAGATAGCTAAGTGATTCTCGTTAAGAGACTCGCTGAGTATAGGTGCAATCGATCACTGCGATCCGCGCGCGTGTTTAAATCATGGCTGATCTCTTTCTTCAGAAGAATAGTTCTCTACAGAGTATTGGCACTCTAGTATAGACAGTATAATCCACCGACTGAGATCGCGAGCCGTGATATGCAACGTAGTGGTATCTTGGAATTACCTAGCTGGGCAAATAGGTAGGCTACTTAAGTCAAATGGCTATAGTGAGAGGGTTGAAAAAGCCATCACCGCATACATGAACCATGTAGAATGAGATCTCTCTCTATGGCGGCCTCCTCTGGCTGTTCCTTCGTCTAACCGAAGCGAGTCCCACGCTTATAACTCTCTCGAACTCTGCTCCCCCCCAGCCCCGTTTCTATGGTCCGAGCGATATCCAGTTCGGGCTGGCGCACGGGTGGCCAAAGTTAAACGTATTTTAGAACCCAGCCGCCAAATAGAAAAATCTCGATGGCCTATGACCAAACAATCGCCGGAACGCCTTGGGGAAATGGTGATCAAGCTTGTGGACGGATTTGTCCTAACTCTTGAGCCTAAATAGTCCCTCATGATCGGATATCTTGGAGAAAAAAAAGGAAGGTACTTGGGGAATCGTTTCATATCGTGTCGCTTTTGTACATCTATAGCAAATCAAGGCTGGCCTTTGACTGACAGCTTAATCAATCGTCATCCGACTAGGCAGCGGATTCTGCTTGACATCGTTCATCGAGTAACTGGCCTGATCCTTATCCATCTCTTGCCGTGACGACTTCAGCAAGTGTTGCTTGAGGCCATGGCCAAAGTTGAAAGTACAGACCAATGCGTTGATGATCGTCAAGACGATAAGGATAATGGTGAGTACAGCGAATGTAGTCAACGACTTTCGAACCGGCATATACTCTGCCTGGTGGTTTGGGTCGTAGATGCGTGCGAGCTTGTAGATGAAGTAGGTTAAACCTCCGAGATAGAGAATTCCAACAATCCACATCCCGGCTCTCCATTCGCGGCGTGTGGACCACGCTGCACAGAGGAGAATTGCGATGGTGACGGGGATGGCAGCCGCAGTCAAGCCGAACTCGACGGCCGATCTACCACCAACGACGACCAGAAACTGGATGGTGAAACCAACGAAGAAGAAGAAGTCAAACTTCAACAAGGCGATGTAAACCTTAAGCTAGGGTTAGCCCGGGCTCAAGTCAGGTGGTCATGATTACGTACCTGATAGTGTAGGAATCGCTTTTTCATCCTGTAGTCAGCTCCTATTTGCTTCAGGATATCCCATGCAAACTCTTGATACAGCTTCCAGGCTATGAAGCTGAGAATGACAGTAGTCAGCCCAATGATTGCCGGGATGGCAATCAATTCAGCGCGGGTTTCGGGCCAAACATTCATGTCCCAGAAAACATTCTTATTTGTGAGAATGATGATGGCATCGTGAATCTGGTCAATTTGAAGGCCGCCGTATACGAGCAAAGCAAGGTTCGCAATACACACTCCAATGATTTGAATGGTATTTTTGGCGATCAGGGCGTCCCAGACTAGAACGACTTCGTACAGAAAGCCTAGAATGAAGAGACCCAGGAAAGTAGGGGTTGTCTTCAGCTGCGACTGAACATCCGAGTCGCCCGCAAATGGGTCCGTGTTTCTCAGACCGCGCTGGAAGTACGCGAAGGTGTATCTGAATTGACAAAGGGTCAGCTTGGCGAAGACGCGGGATACAATCTGTGTCAGAATAGCCTTACGCTTCAAACACCATACAAATGATGGCTTGCAGGATAACGGCCAGGAAAAACCACCGCGGCCACCGCCGTTTGAAGATCTCTACTGTTCCCATTCTGAACACGGTCAACCGGCTTGGTGAGGCGGGCGCCATGGTAGGACTGGGTGTGTTGAGATACTGAGGCTGTGACGGGGAGCTCTCGTACTGCGGGTACTGAGCGTATTGCTGCTGATCGTACTCGGGCTGCGGAGGGTACTGATCGGCGGAATAGGGATGGTAGGACTGCGAAGACGGGATCTGCTGGAAACCGGCGTTGTCCCCAGCCCTGACAGGCCGATACTGCTGGCTGAAGTCCAGTTTGGCGACGGCGGGACTCCTCGTACGCGAGGAGTCAACTGTTGCGTCGAGCTACGGGAACTAGAAGCGGCTGTTGCGTTTTTGTCTCGTGGCTACCAGCGTCAAAAGAGCGAAACAAATGTCACGTTGGCCGGACCACGAGGACACGGGCGGATAATGGTTCTTTGACAGAACGAAGGAGGCACAGACAGATGATGACGGGAAAATGAATAGAAACGAGAGACACAAGACACAGAAGCGAACGGCGGGAGGTGGTCGATGATGGTGGTGATGACCTGCGGCAAGACACTGAACACTGAACTGTGAGAGAGCAGAGCCGGTGGTGCGATGCCGAGCGAAGGAGTGGTCGAGTAGTGTAGGTAGCGCGGCAGAGGGTGCTGGGCGCTGGGCTGGGCAGTGGTGCCAGGACCGGGGGGATTGGCTGCAGGGCGACGTCGGGGTTGGCTGGCCTGATTGGGGCTGCTGCTATGAAAAGACCTGGCCCCGTCGAGTTTGCAGTGTTTTTGGTTAGCTGAAACAGGCGGGTCGGCTGGAGCTGTGACGGCGGATGAAGCAGGGGCGTGCCTGCTCTTCGTTTCTGTTGGCGGGTCTACAGATTCGGGCCCGATGTCGAAACAGGCCGTGGTCGCAACGGAGACACGGGGTGCAGATGCAGAGGAAAGATAAGAGACGAGAGGATAGGAGAGAAGAAATGCAGGAACGGCAGCGGCGGCGTGAGAGAGGAAAGAAAGTAATTAGAGGATATCAATCAATCCAGGTTGTTGGCGTCTCTGACGTCTTGTCTCCCAGAAAGAGCCTAACCGGGGTTGCACTGCACTCGACAGGCACGCTAAAGGCTGGGCTAAGCAGGTCTTTACGCTCTACAGAAGTAGTGCAGGCAGAAGGTGCAGGTAAAAGTTGACGGCTCGGTCAGGCGGGAGACGTATCTGCAAGAAGACAAACACGCGCCACCTCTCGTATCAGATGTAATCCACGGTACTGGGGGAATCGCTCTAGTCCTGAACTGGACAGTATATACAACACACACGGTAGTAACCGAGCACAAGCGAGCGAATGAATGGGTGAGTGCATGCGTAGGCGTCGTGATGCGTGCCGCAAGACAATGGGGGTTCGCGAAGGAGAAAAAAAATATAAACAGGACGGACGGCTCGGGTCTGCTGAAAGCACGTCTGCCAAAGACTGGGCTTGCAGGGAACAAGGACGCTGGATTCAGGTACATGACACGCTATACCCACATGCAGCACCGTATTAGTACCTCTCTAAGAT
This sequence comes from Nemania sp. FL0916, assembly GCA_022578715.1. Lineage (NCBI taxonomy): Eukaryota > Fungi > Ascomycota > Sordariomycetes > Xylariales > Xylariaceae > Nemania > Nemania sp. FL0916. The sequence continues at coordinate 26,699 of MU390332.1, read as the reverse complement.
TTCAAAGTATCTAGATAGAGCGCTAGGTACCTCCCGGTGCAGTGGAAAGTTTCATGGCTGTGCCTGCCAGCGGCCCACCACAACGAAATGTAGCGTGCGCTACTTCCATTGTAGGGATTACAGCATGACTGTCTGCCCTGCGGATGGCCTAAGTGTGGAGCCCATTGGGGCCGCCACTCGCGTTAGTGAATTATTAGTTATCGCGGGCTGCGGGCTACTAACAGTATGAGATCGGCGCCCTCAGGGCTGGAAGTCAGTATAGCCACTGCGCCACCTCGCCGATCATCTATCAACCCTTTAATTCCCATCATTTTCTAGAAGATCTCTATCGTATTTATAAGACTTGGTTCGAGAGAAAAGAGGGATGAAGTTGTCTGTAAATATAGAGCTGTAGATTCTCTTGTGAGTGCATTTTAGACCGTCTTGTGTTTCATGCACGCTACTCTATTTGGTTAGCTAAATAGATATAGTAGGTAGGTCAGTGCCCGCACCGAGTGTTCGCATTCGCATGGGGCAGGGCTAGCCGCATAGAGCTGGCCAAGGAAGGCTATGAATCGGCTCAGCCCCCAAACTCATGATCGTGGACTATTTACGAAGTACGAAGTTATATGAAAGGGAAATGCCGTTTAAATAGTAGACCTGACTGGTTTGTTTTTCTTTGTTTTCGCTCCTATGCTAGTGTTTTAATATTTGTTATGCAGTTTGGTGCGCTCTGCACTACACGCTGTTATATGATGAGGTAAGATACGGCAGAGGATGAAGCGATAGCAAAGTTACAGAGATAATAGCAATATTGATATTTAATGTTTGCCGTAGTATTTCAGGGAAACTTGGCATGTTTTTCCATGAGCTAGTCTTCTTTACATTTGTATTGGGTATTTATACTCCTTTTACATGGCGAAATAGGTATGTCGAATTGCAGTATCATGTGAAGAATATATGACCGTGCCTGCTCCTAGGAACGCAATTGAAGCAGTTCACAGACAAGCTTACCTAAAGTGTTACCTAAGCCCTACTAGGAATAGCGTCACAGCGTGGGTTGGTTTGCTCAGGCCCCACTACGTATCCACCATACGGAGACAGTTCCCTTGGCTGTCGCGTGAAGCTGTCGCAAACCAAAATATACACCAGCATCTGGACGGCTGCTGGAAACAACAGCCACAGCAACACGATGGAAGTTGACGAAGATGGGATCCTGCGAGCATTATGTGCGGGCCAGTCGATGGACTAGTGAGCTTTGAATTGGCCTTTATCCCGTACAGTACGAAGTACACGCTGACCGTTGTGACCTCGATAGCTCGGCGTGGCCTGCGCTGCTACCACGGATGATCGCACGTATCGAGCAGGTCTGGACAGCCCTCGCCGGCGGCAATTCATACTAGAGTTCTAGCTCGCTACCGAACCATGGCTGACCGGTAGAGCAGATTGCGCACGAAGAGTTCCCCATACCACGCCTGCCACCGCCGCCACCACCGCCGCTACCACTGTCGGCAGCCAGCACGATCCCGTCGTCGCTCCCGCGCGCGCCCGACTCGGATTTGTCTGACCACTTCCTGGCGCCGCTGCCGTCGTCGCCAACCGACCCGCACACATCGAGCTCCGACCCGAACAAGGAGAACCACCCCGTCACGCCGCAACGGCCGGCTCCTCCTGCACCCGCACCCGCCGAGGCGCCCTCAACGCCAGTGGCCCTTCCGCCGGGCACTCTGCCGCCTCAGCTCGCCTTCATGCTGGCCGAGATCACGTCGTACCTCCAGACCACGTTTCCCAAATATCCGCCGCACACCATCCAGCGCATCTCCGAGCTCGTCCTGCACCCCAAACAGCACTACCGCTCACTGGCCACCTATCTCCATGCTCTGGACCGCGTGGTTCGCGTCACTTCCGGCCTAAACGTCTACCCTCTGCCCTCCACTCATGTTGAGATACCCGGTAGTCTCGCGAACGGCGTGCTCGAGCAGCCCTCTCGCCCGTCGTGGGCTGCGCCTGGAAGCGATGAGGCGCTCGGAGGCGCTCTTCTCACCCTGATTCCCTGGATCCGACACGACCAGCGGCCCGGCGGGGGAGGAGCACTCACACCAGCAGCACAATTATCGCAGACTCATCAGGCTCAGCCCACCGCCTCAGCGCAGGAAGCAGCGGCGGAAATGGAGGGCGAGGTACGGACCGAGAGCACAGAGACCATCGACGGCCCGAACGGAGTGGGCAGTATCGAGACGGTTTCCGTGTCGGTGAATGGCATCCCGTCTATGGGAGCACGGGCTGCGAGTGTCACCCAAGGTGAGTTGTTGCGACAAGAGCAGGAGGCGGGCCTGGTTCCTGTGAGCCAGCTTGCCCCCGGTCATCTCATGCACACAGGGTCCAACGCGGGCGCCGCAGCACAGCAGCAGATCCAAGCACGCGTCCACCAGCAGCGAGCGCTAGCACAGTCTCAATACCAAGCCCGCGCCGCGTCTTCTAGCTCGGCCGAGTCCCCTGACAACACACCGACCTCCGCATCTAATAATGCCGTGTCGACGTCGTCCTCCGCCACTCTCGAGGGAGTGGGTGTGGACGCCGATGCTGACAACGTACTAGGCGTGATCGGCTCCGTCCACAGCAACAATGCCGAGGACGAGGAGAAGCCACATGCTCGTGGCCCCCAGGAGATCGGGGTCAGCGATCTCGGCCCGCAGACGGCCGCTGCGTCGGCTCTGCTCACGGCGACGACGCCGGGCAGCATACGGCAGGGGATTGACCTCGAGGCAGCCGTTGGCCGCAAGCCCCTGGGGACATCTACGAGCTCAAATAGTGATGAGAAGGACCAGGACAACCCCGGCGATCAGATGGACATCGAGGGCAATGAATCTGCAGTACGAGCCTCAACACCGAAGCGTGACGCTGAGAGCGAGCTGGAAGGGTCCGCGAGCAAGAAGTTGAAAGAAGATTCATCCCCCCCTTCTACAGACGCGGACATGAAACCCGCCGACCCCGAAGCCGGACTTAAATCCGAAGAAGAAGCGATGAGTGGCGACGGGGAGGCCATGGATAAGGACTAGATCTCTGCTCTATCCGTGCTCCAGCTGGCCGCTGACCGTTTAGACGCCCTGTGTATGGAGCACGAAGAATCAGACGAAGATGATTAGGCCTGAATTATACGTGGCTACTAGCCTCAAGGCGAGAGCAAAAGAAAAAAGAGAAAAAAAGACAGGATCTGTAACGGTTGTATCTGTCTATCGATGCTTGAGTGTATTGCACTCCAGCAATGAATGTACCAGAACCAGAGTGGGATGAACAAATATTGGTGGTGGTAGTTTTTGCACAGCGGCGTCTCGGCAAATTTTAGGTACGGGATTGATTGATCGATGTTCTGGAGAATTGGCAGCCTCTTTTAAAACAACAACTTGCCCGGATTTTGATGAGTTAAGTTATTTATGACGACGCGATATGCCTTGCCTTGCCTTGCAAGTTTTGGAGGCGCGGATGCGGCGTATGTCAGATTAGGTATCATATGAATCGAGATACAGATTCTTACCTGCGTGGCTCTTTAAGTTTTGACTTAATGTGTGTGTATGTGCATATGTTTGTGTAGCCCCTGAGTAAGAGGCGATCAGTGACTTGGACCTAGAGGCGTACAGCAGCCGGAATAGTCAACACGGCCGCACAGATAATGACCGATGGAGATGGTAAGTTGTTGGATTTGATTATAGAACACTATTGCTGTTTGTACTTTTGTCTGTCTACATCTACTGTGCTATACGCACCACTAACTGATTGAATTTATCTATCTCACCTAGAGATCCTAGGTTTGTCAGATTGGCTTCACGTGGGCACACAATACACACGACAACAAGAGGGCACAAGGGATAGTGAGAACGAAACGAGAAAGTCAATATACACGACGAGATTAACATATGTACAAAACCGGCTGAAGCGGAGTAGCTAGTTAGTATGGTAAACTATTTATTCTTCTTCTTTCACGACTTACGAACGATAATACCAATTGTTCGAGCAAAGAAGGAATATACACCACCTCTTCAAATCGACCTTTCTATCTAATCAACAAATCTATCGAGGTATCCATGTAGACGAGCACTATCTGTTTGAGTCGGACGGCCTCTATATTATTTCCCATGACCGCGAGAGCTATAATTACTGTGTGCAAGGTCTAAATGGTAACGAAACTGTATCTTCATGTTTGTAGTACGTAGAATCTTCAATTATAGGCACCAGAAGGTAAATATTACAGTAGCATACCTACACGTATCACCAAAAAACACTTAGCCGGTAGAAAGAATAATTGGTCTAGCTAACAGCCCCTGGGGATGTGACATAGATCTGACACTCAAGCACACGATATAAAATTCCCCATCAAAAACGCCTTGCTATGCATAACAAATCCGTCTAGATAGCTACGTTTCCCCAAAGCCAGATCAAATCAAAAGCCAAGTACCTCGCTCGATACGGGGAGCATCTAAACAATCGTAGCGATGCTCTCCCGATCGATGCGGCTTTTCTGCTTCTCATCGCGGCTGACACGCCAAAAATCGTCGCAGAACTCGGAGCAGCGCATGTGTCGAAGGAACTCCTCGTCGTGCGTGATGACGATGAGCTGAAAGTTACTCTGGGTGCGGCGGGCCTTGATAATGGAGTGCAGAGATTGGGCGAGCGATTTAATGTTGTCGCTATCGAGATTGGTTGTAGGCTCGTCGAGGGCGATAAGCCCACATCCGATGCCGAAAGACTCGGCGAGCGCGAGGCGGATGATGATAGAAGCGAGCACTTTCTGGCCAGCCGAGCATCGCCCTCGCATGTCCATCTCCGTATCTTGCTTTACCATACACACACGGTAGTTATACGAGCTGCGCCCGCCGGTCGCTTCGCTGTCCGATCGGATCAAAATTGTATCGATATCTGTGCCTTGATACGTGCTCTGCCATAGCTCAGCAGCGATCCGGTTCACTTCCTCCATCTTCATTGCGTGATACTGCATGATAGCATTATTTAGGGCTGTGCTGTATCGCCCAAGATCTTCAATTGCTGCTTTCGTGGTCTCCACCTTGATGTGTGTCTCGCGGTACCGCTGGGCTGCATATTCATATTGAGTATTCCACTCCTTCAATTGGTTTGAGAGCTCGTTGTCTTTGGATTTCATTTGACCGGCGATGGTACTTCGCTCGGCATTCTTCAAATGATATTCCGATTGCAATTCCTCGGCCTCAGCCTTTAGTCGGTCATAGTCTTCATGGGCTCTCCGAGATTGTAATTCCGCGATTGTTTTCTCGAGCCTGCCAACGTCACGCGAAGCCTTGCGATGGTTCAGGTTTTCCACGATATTCTTCCTTTTTCCATCGCTATTTGCCATGTCGTCCTTCAGCTTGTTTGTTTGCGCTGCTAGGCCATTCATATCGTCGTCGATGCGGTTGATAGTTTTCTCAAGGGCTCGGATTGCCTGTTCATTAAATTTGAGATTTGATGGGCCACCTCGATTCAGGTAATCCCGTATATCATCATCCGTCCTCTTCAATTCACTCATGGAACCTGCTAATCCTTCTCGCTCGTTGGCAACTTTCTTCTCTCTCTCGCGCCCTTTCTGCAAGACATCATCTCTGATGGCATATGCTTTGGAGATCTCCGGGTCCACAGATGCCAGATCTTTATCCGCTTCTTGAATGACTTGCTTCTGCTCTGCGATGTCACCTTTCTGAGCCTGAATTTGATCTTGATATTCTTTTTTCCTCTCCAATTGCTGAACTGTGTGGCTTAACTTGTGTCTCAACTCGATGCGCTCTACCGAAAGTGAACTAACAGTATCTCGCATACGCTGTCTGTCATGCGTAAGTTGGCTGATTTTTGTTTTTGCAGCTTTCAATTGCTCTCCGCATTCATTCTGTTGCGCAGTGATTTCCTGTGTGCTTCTGACCGTGCCACTGGATTGTTGCTGGGACGTCATTCGATCAACCTGAGTCTCTGCCTCCACAATGCCCTTCTGTGTCTGAGAGATGTTGTCGACAATTTTGCGCATAGACTCAAATTCTTGCACTTCTTCTTGCTTTGCACGAACTATGTCGTCCATCTCCTCTAGCCGACCGAGAGTACTAGCTTCCCTATTTTGTGCTTCATGTAGTTCTTTATCAGCTTCCTTCTTCTCGGAAAGTAGACGCATGTAGGTCTCGCGCTGAGGTCGGGCAGCCCGTAGTTGATCCAAAATCTGCTCATTTGTCGCCAGGTCTTGTTGCAACTCCTCTTTCACATACTTGTCGAGTGCCAACCTCATCTTGGTTTCTAGCCTTGATTTCTCGCTTGGGTTAGTAAATGGCCGCTCGCAAAGCTCGCACTTATTTTTTTCATCCAGAATTTTTTTGCATTTCCGGTAATATTTGCCCATTTCCGTAATCAACGAGATGTCGTTCTTCTGAGCTAGAATGTCCTCTTCTAGACGCTCAGTCTCCTCCGGGAGAGCGTCAACGCCCAGTTCCACGTCTGACTTCAGGCTCCTGAGTGCATTGAGTACAGCATTCTTGCACCTTGCGACCTCTGCATCACGTTTCTTGCCCTTCTCCTTGATGGATGCCAAGTTCATCTGTATGGTCTTGCGCTGCTGCACGACATCGTCACGTTCCCGAGAAGCTTCGCCAAGCGCTTGTTCTTTGGCTTGCCGGCCTTGGGTATACTGCCGGTCAATCGTAGTGGGATCCCAGGCTTCACCAACAAGTGTAGACAGCTTTTGATCCCAAGTGCTCTTCAATGTGGTAAGCCGTCGGTTTTTCTCTGCCAGCTCCTCTTTCCGGACCTCAAGCTGAGCACGATCCTCCACGAGCCTTGTCGATTCCACGAGTTCGCGGCTGAGTCTGCTACTTTCTCCTTCAAGCTGCTGCTGATGTGCTTCTTCCTCCTGTAACTTGCGATCCAAATCTGAGTTCTGTAGCTCATGGGACGCCTGCTGGAACCGCTGCTCTAGATCTTTGGCATCAGAGTCAAGGATAGCTTTGGCCCCTTCGTCAACCTCGATGGTAGTCCATTTTCTCTGCAAGTCAGCGATGCTCTTCTCGCAGGCAGCAATCTTTCTCTTGGCAAATTCTCGATTCTGGAAGTATCTCGATTTCCGGGCTTCTAATTCAGATATGGCAGTCGTCTGATTATCAATCTCACTCGCATTCTCGACATGTAAGCGGTCTAGCTCGTGCGCTTTATCTGCCAGTAGTTTTTGTATGCGATCATAGAATATTTGCACCTTTTGATCATCCAGATCGCCATCAAACCCACGAATGCTGTGTAGTCTTGCTGCCTGCTGCACAAGCCCGACGCGTGCTTCAAGCTGGCGTTCATAATTGGCCTTATCGGACTGGTGTCTACCTTGCTCAGCAAGCTTTTCTGATAATTCTTGGCGAGAGGCATCAAGACTGTCCTTGTACTCTTTGTATTGAGATTTATTCTCCTCGAGGTCTTGTGCATATCGACCCACACGCTCTTCATGCTGTTCGAGTGCATTGTGCAACCATTCATCGGATTCCTGAAGCTCTTCATCCATCCTATTCTTCGACTCCTCTAGCGACATCTGGCGCAGCTCGAGTTGGTTTGTCTGGTTTTTCAACTCGAGAACGATAGCACCAAAGCTGGCTGCTGCCTCATGCCGTCTTTTAGCCTCCTGGTCGGCTTCATCCATCTGCCTTTTCAGCTCGAGTTGTTGTACATTTAGATCCTGAATTTCCTGCTGCAGCTGAAGAAGGCGTGCTTGACACTCGGCGCCCCTATCCTTATCCTTTTTATCATCGACTTCTTTGGTCTTGAGCTTTGTCAGCGCCTCGCCTTGCTTCTTCCGAAGCACCTTGAGGTTTTCGATAGCCTTGGTGTATTTCATGGCCTCAAAAATCTCGTCGAACCGTTTTTTGAGAGCAGCAGGCTCACTCATAGGCCAGAAGGACTCTTCCTGGTGACAGAAGATGACTGCGTCGAGAATGGCCGCCGAGACGCCGAGAGTGTCGGAAACCAAGCGGTTAAGGTTGGCCTCTTTGGAGGAGACGGACACCTTCTCGCCATCGCAGTTACTGTGCAGCGTGCCCTCGAGGGTCTTCTGAGACCTGGCGGCCTTCTTCACGCTCAGCTGCAGGCTGCGGGTGACGACGTAGCTGGTGCTGGGCGGAACATGGTAGCGTAGCTTGACCTGGGCGAGGACCTCGCGCTCGCCGGCAAGCTTGGGATCGTGGATGAAGGCGCCGCCCTTGCTGTTGGGCGGAAGCTCGCCGGTGGTGGCATATTTGAGACACTCGATGATGGTGGTCTTGCCAGAGCCATTGTAGCCGACGATGAGGGTCAGCGGGGTGAAGAAGGCAATGTTCTGGCGTTCGAAGGGGCCGAAGGACCGGACGCCCTGAATAGATAGCTTGTCGATCTTGGACATGGCAGCGGACGCGGCGGAATCATGGAAACGCGGAAACGCGGCGCGACGACTGCAGGTTCACGTTGCACCTGGTCCCGTGCGCGAGGGCCGCTGGTCGCAATGCTGGTAGTGAGATTCGGGTATCGGTTCCCTCGTATCGGGTCGACTTATTGCCTAATTTCAGTTCGCGTGCCAGACCGGATAAAAGATCTCACCATACACGTTGAATTAGAGTGTACAAAGTTAAGTCATATTCCAAACGGAAGACGCGAATAGGTAGTGGATCCATGACGCGCCTGCCTAGGTGCCGGCCTGGGTGTTTCAATCCTTAAGCACCGTCAAGCTGCGCTAGTGGCTTCTGTAGTGGCCAAGCACTTTGCAGGAACACCTACCTAGGTACCTACCTACAATGTAACTAGCCCCTACATGTAGTTAACTACCCCTCCATTTCCTTCCAACGGCTTAAGTAATTGTTGGCCTACCTACTTCAGAACCTGGCAGTCCCGATCTGTCAAAGGGCAAGATAATGCAACGTGAGATATTCTTTGCTTAAGCTTAAAGAGCGCACGAGGCTGGAAAGGAATTTGGTGGATCCGTGCTAAGGCCTAGCTATTGTTCATATGATCCAGTGTATAAGACAGTGGCTGACATTCAATAGCAGTAGGAAAGTACGGTAAGAATGTAGGGTAGATTCTAGTGTACCATGCCTCAGTGGATACCTGTCTCCATCGAGTCCGCCAAATGGCAGGTTCTAGACTGGAAAATGCGAGCTTTTCATTAGATAGCTGGGAAGGAACAAATGCTCCGTAGCCTAGGTACCTACCTCAGACGTGTATAGTGTCCTGCCCCGCCTCTTCCCGCGCTGTTCCAAGCATGCCGTTTCGTGGGCGGCCCAATCAATTAGCGAGATGCCCAGGCCCGTTGGAGTCAAGAGCAGGTACGATGTGCTTGGTCCGATTCAGCATCGACAAGTTGGAAATCCCATCCTCTGAAAATTCCCCCTTCTCAGTACACCCATTCACCCTCACCCACCACCGACAATTGTGCGCTGTCTCTCTCGCGACCGCGACCGCGACTGCGACATTCGCCCCCTCGACGCCGGCTGCCTCTCTATCTGTGAACGTGTCCACCACCAGCATCTGCTAGATTGCCGACAAAGGTGCATTCGTCGGATTCAAACTCGAGCTCGCACTGGCAGACTTGAGCCAGCGGTTGCGCATGTGCAAAGCCTAGAGAGAGCCTAGACCAGATGATAGCTGCGCAGCTGCGCGGCTACGCAACCACGCACCCGACCCAACATCTAGAGCACAGTCCGATCTGCTGGCCCATCCACCGGTTGCGTCACATGCTGCGCGGCCGTGGGCCTGTATGTAGTAGGTAGTCGGCGAGCCGGAGCGCGACCGTCGTCGCCGTTGCCGTCGCTGGAGGCCCGCTGGTGTCGCTAGGCCGTGCCCACTGTGCTGTGCCTACTGCACCCGCTGCGCTGCGCTGCACCGTGACCACCCACCACGACCACACCCGCTGTCTGTCCGCACCCATACCTACCGCCCCCCCTATCGCCGGGCCGGTCGTGGGCCACCGCTCTCGCCATGGACCCCGGACAGACAAACCCCATGTACTTCGGCTACTCGAACCCCGGGTCCATGCATCCCGTACGTCACTGCGGCTTCAGCCCTTTCAAGCTTGGCTGAGCGCCGGCTGTGTCGCTTTCTACTATGTCCTCTCCCGACCCCTTACAACCCCCTCCTGTTCTTGTCTCGTGTCGCTGGCGCCACGGTTGTCACTGCGCATCAGCCACGCTGCACGCGTCCCTCTAATTGCAGCGGTTGCGTGCGCTGTCAAACTTGCTGACCACCCCGCGACAGTTAGATGCAGATGCCCAGAATGACATGATTGTCCCCAATGACATGATGTCCATGTTCGATATGAGTGGCTTCGAGGGCATGCCCCTGAACCTCGACGAGCTGGGGGACCTGACTTCTCCCCAAGAGCAGACCTTTCCACATGTCTCGAATCCCACCCCGCCAAGCACCCTAGCTCCCACTGACGACCCGTCGAGGTTCTTGTCCAACCCGGACGGCAGTCCGGTGGGGGCGCCAGCACCCCTAGCCACTGGTTTTGGAGGTCCAATGCAGCAACCTGCACAGCCGGCGCAGAGCGGGAGTGCGTTAACCGAATTCACCAAGCGTAGAAACTGGCCCGCCAAAGTCATCGAAGAGCTCAAAGATGTACTGTACATACTCGATGCAAACGGTCGTATCAAATATGTATCACCCAGCATATCCCCGCTCATCGGGTACGAAGGGGACGAGATTATTGACACGTTCTTAAAAGATATTGTGCACCCCGATGATATCGGCACCTTCACGTCCGAGATGAATGAATGCATAGCTACGGGGAACCCGCTGCGTATCTTCTGTCGTATGAGAAAAAAGGATCAGTCGTATGCCATTTTCGAAGCCGTCGGACATGCACATATTGCGGCCGCCAAATTCGCCCCGAACCCCAGCAACCGGTCTCCCTTTTGCCAAGCCGTGTTTCTCATGTCGCGGCCTTATCCAACTAGGAACGCGCTGTTGCTAGACTCGTTCCTCGAACATAAAATCGAGAATGAGAGGTTACGGCGGCGGATCGCTGAGTTACGTAGGGAAGAAGATGAGGAAGAAGCATCTCAACAAAGTTGGCTTCAAGAGAATCGTTCCGATGTGACGCCATCAGACGATACCATGCTCTCCAACTCTCAAGCTGCTGCCATATTCAAACAGGCAACGGCGGATGCCCAAGCCATGCCTCCTCCCGAAAGGCCGCTGAACGGAGCCCTGACAAGGGAGAACCTAGAAGGTGCTACGGCCGGGAACCGACCTGACTCGATCGGCGACAAGATGGCTCGATACGAGGGGAATTCATTTACAGACACCATCGAGATGCTCACCGGACTACGATACGTAGAAGGTGAACGCAGCCGTGGTGTGACCACCGGAAGTTCGAGCCTAACACTGATTAAAGGCGACGTCGGGATAGCCATCCCGGTGGATCGCGATCCCAAAACTGGCGAAAAGAAGAAGAAACTCAAAATTGCCGAGGAATATGTTTGTACCGATTGTGGTATGTCCCTCTTTATGAGTATCTCGGGAGTAAGCCTGTTGCTGATCCGATGTATCTCTAGGCACGCTGGATTCACCCGAATGGAGGAAGGGCCCCAGCGGACCCAAGACGCTATGCAATGCATGTGGTCTCCGCTGGGCCAAGAAAGAGAAGAAACGAGTGATCGCTCCAGGCTCCAACGGTTAGCGACATAAATATTATATGACAGCCAGTGTGGGAAATAAAACATGTCCAGCTGGTAATCACCATCGAACAGCAGCAACATTAGAGTTCGCATGGCAGCAATATATCGCAATGAAGTAATGCAAGTGGATCGAAGATGAGGGCCATTAGGGGCTAGGATAATAAGTGAGCATGTCGATTTATATGTACATACCGCTCTCCCCCTTATTCCCACCGCCTATCTTTGGCTAGGCATGCTGGATTTTGGACCTCGGAATCTCATCTTGTAGATGGGCCTCTCTTTTGTATAGATAATCAAGTGATTGGCCATATATCTAAATGCGAAATCTATATTAAACAGCTATCTACGGCCGACTTTTGAAAGTGAAAATTAGACATGCGACGCGTCTTAAGGCGGCTGTGTCTCTTGGTTGGATCCCTAAGATGAATTTGAATCACCTATCGAATCATAGACTTTATTTAGAAATTTTAAGATGGTATAGACTCCTGGTGATGCAACGACTGTGTCCCGAAATACTATTTTCATTCTATAAGAGATCCATTTTGGAGGTTGAAGGGGGATTCGGAAGCTAGCGCGTGTTCACAGAGCTCATATGCATCACAAGCGCCTCAAGATGAGCTAGATTTACATCATTCCCACCTACATATAACGTGCTTCTCACGGCTCACAAACACACAAAAATCTCGTCAAGTACTCAGAGCTAGGTATTCGTCATCGATGTCTCGGTATTTTGGCAGCTAGCGTGCAAGTAACCCGTGGACAAGGCACAAATCCCTTTGACATGATACGTCTATTGATGTTCGAATCCAGGATCAGCTCCCCTTTTACATGAATTTTGACGCCAGTCCCAGCAGACTCGACGCGCCGGACCCCTGGCTGCCGCCCTGGCTCTTCATGTACATCTTCAGCGCCATCTCGCCGGCCTGCATGACCGCTGATTCCTTGCTGCTGTCGTTCGAGACTTTGCCCTGCGAAGCTTTCTTGTCGAAGAGCTAAACGATGAGCGAAGCCCGTCAGCTCACACCTCACATGTTACGTCACATGTACATATGATATATGGTGTTTGATGTACGAATCGTTGCTTACCTTGCTAGCCTCAGCCATGGCGAGACCGACGAAAGCGCTCTGGCTGCTGGTTTCCTGTGTCGAAGTTAGTGCCCGCGCGGGTTTCGATAAGTTTGGAATAAAATAGAGACGTACGGCAGTGTTCCCGCTTTCGCCGTTCGTGAACTTCTTGAGCGCCTGCATCGCGGCCGCCGAGCCCATGGAGCGGTCGTCGGCGTCGTTGTCGTCATCATCGCCATCGAAGTACTTTTTGTGTGTTCGCACAGCCTCTTCACATATTTTCATTCCTATTAGCCGCGATCACAATCCCAATACCCCAACCTAATACAACAGCCCTTCCAACGCCTAGATACTGGTTGCAAAAAGCTTCGCAGGGAAAGATACCAGGGGGAAGAGAGAGGCACGTACCATCCTCGTCAATGTCCTCGTTCGCTAGATGCTGCTTCTTCTGCCCCAGGGCCCCAAGCAAGTTCGAGAACAAGTCGGCATCACCAGAGTCGCCGGCATGCTGGCTCGCGTGCTGGGCCGCGCCGCGCCAGTCATCGTCGTCGGCACGAGGGCCGCCGGCCGGGTATGCGCCGCCGTGGGTGGCTGTAATAATTAGATAGACCGAATTAGTCGAGTCTCCAGTCGCCAGTTACTAGTCTCCGCTGTGATCTAGTGGTGCCTTACCGTTTCCAGAGGCAGCACTGATGAAACCTGTGTGTGATTACATGTTAACATTTTTGCTGATCGTCAAATAGGCCACCGTGCGCGCGCGCGCTTATTATATGATCTTTGGTAGGTATCGTCATAGCATCACCCAGCATGCATCTCGCAGCTTCAGGCGGGGTTGATTGACATTTGGTGGTTAGACGTGTATGGCGGGGTAATTCCAGGGGTTTTAGGGTGCTGTACCTTGGAGCTTGTCCATTGTGTAATATTAGTGTCGGAAAAGGTCTGATGTAGGAAGGCTTTAGTTGTTTGGTTTTGTAGAGAGATTGATGTCGATATCGGCAGTATTGTTACAGAGAAATGGAAGATTGAAGGCGTTCAATTGCTGGTGTATTTATTGGAATAAACTCTCCCTCGCTAGATTAGCTGCAAGAGGCATCCGCCGCGCAAGCTGCACCACACAGCTGGGCAGCTGAGAATCACAGGATGACGTATGCGGGGCAACGCCAATAGTCCGTCTAGCTAACGCACGGTAGGGGCAAGTAGGGACCCGATTGGGGCCCTCATTGAGGGAACCCGCGCCCTTAGGTATCACTTACTCGTGCGCTTCGGGTAGATATTCGCCTATAGCCGCTACATGGTCACTAATTACTGGTGTAAATGCTCCGTTGGAGGCGCGATACGCGAACTCTTGATTTGCCCAACCCAGTTCATGCTTAAATCGTAACTTGTGGTTGGGTCGTAGGTGAAGGAGTAACATCTCCTCTGCTATATATCGGTTCATGATAGCGCTGATTAGATTCATAAGCAGACGAATCTCATTAACTAACGAGGCGTTGTGTTATACTCCGTTTAGTGTCTACAGAGCCCCAAATGGAGGCCAATATAGACCTTCTATTTAGAGCCATCAAGGACCCATCGTGAGCCTAATGTGAATTCGACTGTTACCCTGCTGATCGCCGGCTCCGGACAAGGCGATAAACCCGCATAAAATGGGGTGCGCTGCCGAGGCCCCTACAGCACCAACTTTCAAAGTGTTACAATGATCCGCCGCTTGGACTCCCATTCCTTTCGTCTATCGCTAATTGCAAGACATTGAGGCTAGCACAAATAGTCATGGAGCAGGAAAAGAGCCTCGTGGACGTCCTAGTTGTCGGCGCCGGCCCAGTAGGTCTGATCACAGCCTACCAGCTTGCTCGCTTCGGCGGCGTTTCCGTGCGTATTATTGAGAAACACACCAAATCGGTTCAAGATGCATATGGCCGTGCCATTACGCTTTTCCCGCGAAGCAGCGAAATGCTTGACCAGCTTGGCTTAGCGGATGAGCTACTGCAGGAGGCCTTCGCGTGCCGCGAGACCGTGGCCTATAACTCAGAAGGCGAAGAGGTGCATGGACGCGGCTGGAGCTTCATGGGCGATATGAAGGACACCGCTTTCGATTTTGCGCTCGTGCTAAGACAGAAGTATCAGGAGGAGATATTCCGGAAAGCGCTCCAGAAGTACGGGGTCGAGGTTGAAGCATCGAGTGAACTCATTGATCTTGATGTTGGCAGCTCATTTCCAGAAAGCGGCTACCCCATCACCGCAGCAGTGCGGCATGCTGAAAGCAGCAATGTTCATTTTATAAGGTGTAAGCGTCTTGTTGGAGCAGATGGCGGGCGCTCGTCGGTTCGACGTTTGTTGGCAATTCCCTTCGAAGGCTCGACGAGCGAGGATAAATGGGTGAGGATAGATGGCAAAGTGAAGACTAATCTACCAAAGCCGCGTACATACTGCTCCATTGAATCACCTACCCACGGCAATGTATTATGGGTTGGCTTAGATCGTGATGCAACCCGTATAGGTTACGCTTTCACCGACGATCGAGCTAATGCATATACCGAGTTCGACGAGAAAGCCGCAATTCAAGAAGCCATCGCGGCCGTCAAACCGTTTTCTCTCGAGTTCGAGCGTGTTGATTGGTGGACTATATATACCGTAGGACAGCGCATCGCGCAGCGTTTCTCTCTCGATGAGCGCGTTTTCCTTGTCGGCGACGCCTGTCATACTCATTCATCGGGGGCTGCCCAAGGGTTGAATACTGGTATACACGATGCGGTCAATCTAGGGTGGAAGCTCTCATTAGTGGTCAGGGGTCTAGCACCCGCGTCATTGTTAAACACGTATGAGATGGAAAGACGACCGCATGTCGAGAAACTCATCCAGTATGATGCGGACATCAGCCGTCTCATGACGAATCGTCTTCCCCAGAATTGGCAAGGAGACCCTACTGCAGATGTCAATGAAGTCCTTGGGCGAATTATGGACGAGGCTGGCAGCTTCAGCAGTGGATTAGGTATCTCTTACGATGCCCAAGTTAATAACCCACTGATTCATATGAGTAATGTGTCTGGACCACTTGTGGCTGGGATGAGAGCCCCAGACATCTCACTACTGCGACCCGGAACCTTTGAGCATACGCGCTTAATTCGAGAAACACCAAATGTTGGCTGTTTCTACGTGGTTTTCTTTCCGGTAGGGAACGCCTTGCGTTCCAATGTTTCTCTTCAGAGAATATCGCTACTCCAAAATTATATCACAGGTGAGTCTCGATCAAGACGTTTTCATAACCCTTTGCTAAGCTCTGTAAAGATCGCTGTGTTAGATACTTGACCGTCTTCCCGACGAAAGCGCCTTCGGTGTACGGATCACTTGGGCGGACATATTTTGATCTCGAGAGTAGGGCAGGCTATCAGAGATACTGTGTTGATCCAGATCAAGGCAGCGTTGTTGTACTACGACCGGATGGTTGGATCTACGCGATGATTCCCTCTGTTACGGATGTAGCAGGAGAATTGGAAGCAATTTTTAAGGGATTGTTTCTCGATATCTGACGCAGACCGAGCTGAGAATTTCATTAAAACCCCACGACTTCAGCTCAGCTTGAATATTATGGGGTTGCTGCTGTATGCATGGGTGGCTCCTTCATCTCATACCTGAAACTGCGGTTGGCTCTACTGCTTTCGTGGGGACTTCCAATTCCACATCCAATGGTTATTGTCGGTGTTATCATTGTCGTGTTGACCGCCAGGCAACCAGTGCCAAGCTGGCCTCCTAAGTGGCTTCCGAAGAGCATAGGGGCTTGCCAGGTTAGGGTTGCCGGTGTCAAAATATCGACGAAGGCGAGCCACCGTTGCTTCCACGGGTTCAGTAATCGCGCCCTATGCGTGCTGCGGATCTAGACCGCCACTGAATGCAACATGCATCTCCTATAGGTTAACAAGTTGCGTGGGTAGACGTCCAGCGTCTCATGTCCGACTTACTCAGACCTCAAATGGCATCATGATGGTACACTACCTACTTCATAGTCGCCGTGGGGAACCCTTGCTGAGGATCATAAGCCGCTTCACACCACGCACAGCGTTGTATTGGGACGAGCGTCGTGTCGTTCACCTCGTGAGTGGTTAACATACTTATACATCTACTCATTAGAGTGGATTTAGAAGTTTATTCTTGTACTGCCGGCCCCCTAGCAGTGTGATCCGTCTTGTCGAGGAGTGTCGATTCGCCTCTCACTGAATTTTTGCAGTTCTCGATGCCCAATCACAACGCCAACCTCACACTGTGTTGGCGATGAGTCGCATGGGCCAGACATTCAGGCCGCTGGCCTTGGCTTTGTCTTATTCCAATTCATGATCACTTATCCGATATCCGCTATCATATCATGAACCACAATGAGTAAACTGTCTTCGCGGGTCCTGGCTAAATATGAGAGAATAATCGATGTTATGTGTGCTGTGAGGTTATTGGGGCTGTGGTCAATAGCCACAGTGAGCATCTGCCTTGTGTCTGATTCCCGGTTTTGCACCTCTGATTCGTTTTAGTATAAATATGATGTGCTGACCTCGGGCTAGAAAAGTACCTAAAACGTAACATCGCAGTTAGCCACAGAATTTGTATCAGGATAGATCAGCGTGTAATGATGAGCTGAACTGCGCCATCTTCATGTAGGGCTCATCAGCTAAACAGAGCACGCCGCGCTTTTCTCATGCGGATAGAGATTGTGCTCGACAGGACTGGTAGCGGTTACTCATATTTGTTTGGTCCCATATTCGCTCTGTCTAGTTGTATCATACGATGAGATCCGTCTTATCATTAGTAGGAACTTGGTATGTTCGCAATTGACTGGTCGGCGATGTTCTCGGCTTGAAGCATAATTTAAGCATCTACGACGTATGGATTATAGTGGAAGTCCACATTTTGGCATCGCGCCGTGGGGGGCAGATGCTAGCGCGGCGGGATTGACTCCACTTATTAGATTCTGAGAATCGCTAGTTTTTGCTGAACTAGCGAATCAGAACCGAGCGGGAAATACCATGCGCTAACCTAGCCTGGACGACGCGACCGAGCCGAGAGATCAAACACTGTGGCTAACGCGATATTCCTCAGTCAACTTCTTCATGGAAGACTTCAGGAACTTTGAATTGAATACTTCGTACGTACCAAGCATATCAAGCTTCCTGTCTGACACAGGTGTTCATGGCACACGATTCAGGTGCCAAAATCAGGATAAGTGCCTATCATATCACTTTTCTCACTGTATAACTCCCAATTTGGTGGGATTTTCACTTTACGTCCTCTAACATTGCAACGCATCATGGCTGCTCCTGGGCACCCAAAGAATACTTTTACAGTACTTAATTCGCAGACACTGGCCGCTAAGATATCGGAAAGCTCATGTTGGTTGGTGTGGCCGATATATTTGCTGCCCCCCAGAGGTGCTGCAGCATTTCATAAGTAAACCCTCCTTGCATTTTCCATTGAATTGGTCGCGACGGATGATTCGCACCTTGACGGTTCTAGTCATCGCCACATGCACCAGATACACATATAATGAGAACGGTAGCCTTACGCCACATACATATGCAGCGGAAAATCAATCAAAATACGTGTTCGATTATTGATGCAGAGTTGGAAGCACCTGGACTTGCCTGAACTTGATGGGCTACAAACAGGGTACTTTTGCTAATACTAGATTATTGACCGAGAGCTAAGTACACACCTACTTCTTATCGTCATGTAAACATGGCACGTCTAGGCGAATTGCCATGTGCTCATCAAATAGCCGCGTCGCCTAAGACCCTAGCCGACCAGAACGTGACGTCCTCCGACGTATTTCATGGCTGCATGATAGTACGGTTGCCGAAATGACATGCATAACCTTATGTGATATCCGTTCATGGGCTTGGCGTGCTGCTTTTAAGTCTGTCTGCTCGATTTTGCTTTTTGTATATTGACTCAGTTGCCGTCAATGCTGCGTTCGATATACAATTTCTACGATCAGTCGCAAGAGCTTACAGAGAACTCAAATTTGAACAAACACAACTTCGAGATCGAGGCATCAGAAGCACAAGATATGCTGCAGACATGGCGTCTAAATTCAAAAGGGCAGAGTGAGACGCACCAGCGGCTAGCATTTGACCCTGAAACTGCTCGGCCGATTGTGCAGCAAGCCTGTAATAGCTGCCGAGTTAAGAAGGTTAGTGCTCCCTTTCGGCCTGGCAGTGTCGCTGTTATTGATACATCTACCACAGCTTCGGTGCTCTGGTGAGAGAACTGGCTGCTTTCGTTGTCAAACCCTCTCACAGAAATGCGTTTATGCTCAAAACACCACGAGAGGATCGGCGCGCGCCAGAAAGAATAGAGAGTCCATATTGAAAGCTGAAATTGGAGCCCGCCGATCGTCGACCGCCGCTAGTTCTTCAAGTGCCCCTTCTGCCCCGACGCCTCCGACAGAACCTTCCGGGTCAATATCCCCTCGTACAGAATGTCCCGCCTCTAATTCCCATGTAGAC
Organism: Nemania sp. FL0916; assembly: GCA_022578715.1. Lineage (NCBI taxonomy): Eukaryota > Fungi > Ascomycota > Sordariomycetes > Xylariales > Xylariaceae > Nemania > Nemania sp. FL0916. Next base: position 7,498 of record MU390332.1, on the reverse strand, counting down.
AATTCAAGTGTCCAAGCGGCACCAGAGGGGCGTGGAAGCGATCAAGAAGATAAAGGACCGATCGAAGTCGACATGGCATCATATGACCCCCAGGAATACCCGTCGATGCCGAGCATTTCTACAGTGCAAATGGCTGATATTGAAGCTTACTGCGGTCATACATGGCTATTTTCATGGCCCGAGTCTCATGCACGAGTGGAGTTTCCAACATCTACCAAAACACACTGGGACGGAGCGACGATACCATTCACGCCACTGCCTATGGGTGGATGGGAGCTGGGGACTCACGGTTACGATGACACACCAGCGACCCCCACAACGAGAAACCCAGGCTTCGAGTCACTCATACCGGAAATACAAAAGAGCCCATTATCCCTGACACCTCCAGCAACAGCGGATCAGCATGGGTCTGTTGATGATCGATATTGGTTACCTCATCAAGCTCTCGAACCTTGCCAATGCCTACAGAGGGTGGTTTTCTTACTCGAAGAGATAGACTCGGAGGGTGCTGATATGAATGTCAAAGAGCTGGGTTCGTGGCTCTCGAGGCACAAAGAGGCGCTTCGTTGCAGCGAGGCATTGCTAAAGTGCCCGCTCTGCCAGGCGAAACCAGAGAATATGACGATCCTGGCCTTCTTGACTGACCGGTTGATAGCTATGTGTGACGAGGTTGTATCGGCCTACGTATCGGCCTTGACAGGGAACGTCAACCATAACAGCATGGGGCCAAAGGACGGTGCGTGGCTGGTCTTGGTCGGCAGCTTCGAGATCGATTCGCCACAAGAATGGAGCGTCCTCGTAAGCACTATGTTGGACATGCAACTGCGCGGCTTGGAGGCCATGGTGGCTCAGTTCCAAGACCTGCTGCGGTCTACCGGTGGTGGTGAAGGGGCGCGTAGGAAGGCGGACTTGACGCGGAACCGGATCACAGGGCTGTTGGAAAAACTTGGTCGACCTCAACGCGATCATAATGGATTTCCGGTTCTGCCATGCCGATCATCATCCGATGCCAATCATTGAGGTCGATAACAGCAGATCAGAGCCATGGTCATGCAGACCTGCAGAGTCCCTGGTGTGCATATGTCCCTAGCCACGGAATACTACTACACTATTGTCAGTGATTATGTTGGCGCACACCACTAATACTATAATCGCCTCCAGTAACCAAACATGACATCTTCCGAGGCACCGGCCAGATCACGGACTAATACCATGAATACGAGCCAGGGTGAGGCCTGGAATGTAGCTTACAGTAGCATGATATGACACTCAACAGACTGTGCCCGCTGTTGTTGATAAATAAGGTCATCAAGCACATTCGCTGAACTAGTAAGCTCCGGTCTTTCACTACTACAGAGATTTATTTGTATCGTACCTATCGTGTCTATGTCGAGGTGGCATAGCACCCAACTTATTTACATCAAGTAGACGCTGCCATGTCGCATTGGGCTGATTGGGCTGGACCCTCCCATGCATACTCCTAATCAGTTATATGTTAGACAAAGATGTGACCAATAGGATATTTTTGGTAGGGAATACAGCTTGTCATGAGTGTACTGTTTTGGAAATACTGGACCTATTCGGCAGTGTAGTCTAGCTCAGGGCCTCCGCCAATCAAGCATCCTTGATGTTAAGGAACTCCCGCTCTCACATAGCAATCTATCTACCTGTTGAGCAATCATCTCTATGGTTTACTCTTAGAGCTTCCCTATTGGCTTATAGACAGGATAAAGTGGAAAGCTAAAAAGTTCTTCTAAAAAACTTTGTTCAATGCCAGGGCAAGGGTCTTGCGCCCACGATATCTTTCGAAAAGAATCAGGCACTCGGTATGAAAACTAATAATATATCTATTGGCTGAATACATTCCGTCTGACCACCATATCAGCCCTCTTCAAAAGCAATATATGAATTAGAAGCACTGTGTACCCGAATAGCTTTTAATTCGGTCTGCTCCATATGAAATGGGCTAACGGGTCCGGATGCGTTCTGCTTATGATCAAGTCAGTCACTGCCCAAGATAACTCATCTTTCCCACGTAGGCACGCTTAACCCGCGGGGCATCTTAAAATGCATCAATAAATATGTACATCTAGCTAGAGCTGTCAGAAATAAGCGATTGGATGAATGTATATCGCTAGTTGTGTGAGGCGCGTGCTACGGTGTCTGCTTTAGTGTATGTATGCTTAATAATAAGTCTCCGAGAGGGACTTCGGAGGCAAATGTGATCTGATAGAACTTGTTCAATTAAGCATACACTTTATACGAGTGGAAAATGTTTATTTTCGATAGTTTTGTTTTAAATATTGGAACTCCCTTTAATTATAGCGGCTTAGGTCGAGGATCTATTCGTTCATGTATCTAACCTAGTTAATAATGCTACTATTCCCGACACCATGCGGCAATAATTACGTTGTAACTTGACTTACATTTCAATATTCCTATGTATATATTTCGATGTTGCTGTGATATACAATACAATTTGACTAATAGGAGCAGCAATAACTATCGCGGGATGTTACGTCGGGAAGAGTATCATCCAGACTCCAGAACACAGGCACGAGCACGAGTTACGCCACGCTGCCGACAGTGATGCAATGTAACCTGATGAGGATTGTATCTAATCAGGATCCTTGACAACTTGCTCAAATGTCGGCTGGTTCCGGCATGACGACGGCTTACTCTGGCCCTACGGCCAGCTACCGATGCAGGGAGTCGGTAACCATAGTGTCTGTTTTGACGGTTGATACATTGCTAGGTCACGCTATGTGCATTATTCCCCTCCAACATATTGAAGAACTTTATTGTTAAAGGCGTGCTTGTGTCCTCCGGTCAACGAGGACTCAACTCGGAGGGTTTTCATCTCATAATATTAGTCCGCTCGCCTCAAAGATTCCAAGAGGCTATTCAGGCCTCACATCGCGTTGGAACTACATCATATGTAACATAAACAACTATCCTCAGCTTGATGTACTTAGGGACCTACTTCGTTCGGTGGCCGCCCTTGGCTCCGAATGTGGAGGAGCTATCGCCAATGTTCCCAGGACCGAGAATGTCGGGTTCCAGAGCAACCCCCTTATCACTAGCTTCCCTTTGACTTTAACTCTCTTTATTTTGTGGTTTAGCGTGAGATTTTTACTTATTGCATTGTTCTTCCCTTAAATTTGATATATTGTGAAGTGTTTTTATGCAATCACAACCCGATTGTAAAAGCGTTGTTCCTAGTTGACGGTGAAGAGCTTTGAAATGTGACACTAAAACATTGTAATTATAGAGGCGCAGTGATGAAGTCAAAACTTTTGCTGATTTCATGCCACCAAACGAGCTATCTGAGATCTGCATTTATTATATGCTGGCAAGCGCGAAGTTGATACTAGGAGGTTAACACTCAAGAGTTTACTTACCTAGTTATATTTGATGATCTCTTTATCCTGGTTGCTACACTGGATAACCCAGATATCTATATGAAGATGTTATTATAGCACTAGAGCTTCTGCTATCTTAAATTCAATTTAGTACGTGCTTTAAAAAATTCGGCCCGTTGATACTTGTTACGAGGCATGCCTATTAGCATTCAAGCTGATAATCAAGATCAGTATCTAATCAGGAGTTGATCTACTGCTCTATTTTGTCTTTTCTTCTAACAAATCAGTCCTAAGATTGTTAGGAATTGACTGAGACCTGCTGTTTATGATCTGCTCCTATTCGTCACTACATTTCACGATGCCGTGAAACTATACACATAGTCTTTATGTATCTCCTACCGAGGTGCAAAGGGCATCGCGAATTACTTACTCAAATTCTCGCTGTGGCCCCATATTATACCCTTGAAAATATGCATGCGTATGCCTTCGTTAAAAGCAACGTTTGGTTAGCGTCCTGCGGTATTACTGTACGCAGGCTCCGAGACACATGGAGCACCATGCTGGATTAGGTAGGGGTCGACTGTCGGTCGGCCAAGGATCTTTTCCCTTGCTGTTATAAACAACAAAAATTTTGATGTTGTACAGCGCCCCCTCTTGACCTCGTCTTCAGCATCGCGTCACTGATTGAAGATCGTGCCCACCCATACAGCCACGATGCATGCGCTGCTGGCCCTCATGGCCGCGGGCCCCTATTTGGCTTGGCAAGTCCAAAGCTCCAGCTCCGTGAAGCGGCCAAATATCGTCTTTATCTTATCGGACGACCAAGATCTGGAGATGGGCTCTGTTGACTATATGCCTCTTCTCGGTAAGCACTTGAAGGCGAAAGGTACATCATACGAAAGACATTACTGCACTACGGCGCTATGCTGCCCAGCACGGGCTACTATCTGGACAGGCAAGATGGCGCACAATCATAACGTAACAGATGTCGTAGTGCCATTTGGTGAGTTCTCTAGTCGTGCAAACGCGGAAACTAGACTTATCTTTGGAAAGGCGGCTACCCCAAGGTTGTCCAGGAGGGGATCAATGACGACTATCTCCCTCTTTGGCTTCAAGAAGCCGGATGGTCAGTATCTCTGAGCTATGTATTCTCCAACTTGGCAAGATTCTGCTGTTAAATGTGATGTACTCATCTATACTCCGGAACTTCCCGGTGTCAAGTCGATTATTTATCAGAAAAGACATTTGCTAATTCCTACTTGGTGATAGGGACACATACTACGTTGGAAAATTGTGGAATTCTCATAACACAGACAACTACAATACTCCACGAGCTAGGGGGTTTAACGGTAGCGTAGGTTCACCATCAAGAACATGCTGTTATTGAATCTGAACCATCGTGGTAGGATTTCTTGCTTGAGCCATACACCTACGATTACTATAATCCGACATTTGTCCGAAATTACGATGAGCCAATTCACCACGAGAATGAGTATTCTACAGACCTCGTGTCTGAAAAGGCTCTCGGATTCATAGACAGTGCGGCAAAAAGTGCACGCCCGTTCTTTCTTGGCGTTGCTCCTGTCGCACCACACAGCAAGACGGTGTACGTGACCGTCAACGGGACGACTAAAACGGTGACCAGTGCACCGCTTCCAGCTAAAAGACATGAAAAGTTGTTTGAAGGTGTTGTGGTGCCACGTACACCGCATTTCAATCCAGAAACGGTACGTGTGTCGACCTGGAAGCAGTGGACGTATGACAAGATATGAAGAAGAGGCAGCGCTGATGGTGATGTGCTAGCCCTCCGGCGTCTATTGGGTCCGTGATCTTCCAAGGCTGAATCAGACTCATGTTGATGCCAATGATCTCTACTACCGTCAACGCCTCCAGGCTCTGCAGGCTGTCGATGAGATGATCGAAGCTATCGTGCAGAAGTTGGAGGAGCACGATATGCTTGACAATACTTACATCATTTATACGACTGACAATGGCTTCCATGTCGGTCAGCATCGCTTAGAGCCCGGCAAATTCTGCCCATTTGAGGAAGACGTTCACATTCCGTTATATATACGTGGACCTGGCGTGCCCGAGAACGAACGGGCTCCCATTGTGACGACTCATACCGATTTAGCACCCACGATTCTCTCAATAGTTGGACTCCCCATGCGTGGAGACATGGACGGCGAGGCAATTCCCCTCACGAAGCACAGCATCGATGCTTCTATTGGAAACAGATATGAGCACGTACAAGTTGAATATTGGGGCTACGCAGTGTCTGAGGGCGACTATGCGTATGAAGGTAGGACTTCAATCTTAATGACGAGCTTGGCCTGATGTTCTGCTATCTAGGATACCTCATTCCCAACAATACTTACAAAGCTCTTCGCATTGTAAGCGATGGGTACAGCTTTTATTACTCTATCTGGTGTAATAACGAGCATGAGCTATATGATATGAAGGTATGTGATAGCAGCAACTGAGCTTGATGGCCAGAACTGGACTTTGGTAACCCGGTATTCTAGCACGATCCATACCAACTGAAGAATCTCTACCCGACTAGTGCTACTGATGAAGGTGGATTGAATTTCTTCGGACGCCCCCTCAATCAAGTTCTTAATCGTTTTGATGCCTTGACGATGGTTCTTAAAACATGTAAGTCGGAAGGTTGCGTCAAGCCGTGGAAATTGCTCCATCCGGCAGGTGATGTGGCGAACCTGAAAGATGCTATTAATGCCAAATTCGATGGATTCTACGAGAACGGTGTTCCGAAGGTGAAGTATGACCACTGTGCTCAAGGCTTCTTCTTGGAACTCGAAGGGCCAATATACAACCAATCTACTGCCTTTATTCCGGGATAGTTGAGGCGAACCCATATAATAGTCCGCATAAAGGCCCCGAAGAAAGTTTGGCAGATTGGAGATTAAGAAAGGCAGCGTTCAGGGTTACTTTATCCCTCCCCGTCTGGTATAGTGGTTGTATCAATAGACTTGGACGCAAACCAAGCACTCTTCTTCGAATTTGTAAGATCCCATTGAATAGCTACCCTTAGTCGGAGAACGGTTGTCAATAAATGTTCTACTAGGTACCTATTTGAACGTGATTGGGCCTACAGGCATGATGCTAGGGAGATTTGGGCTTCTTGTGGGTCGTAAAAATCAGCCATACCACTCTCAGTAATTTCCCTATTAGGACTGAAAATACAGGGTACAGTACACAGTACGCTACGGGCGGCTTACGCACGGTTATCAAAGTACCACGAATCGGCATTATATTGAACCGTGTACCTTATATCGTTGGTTTACCTCGTTTACTTTTGATTCTCTTCTTCCGCGCCTTGTAGTACTTTAAAAAGTCAATCCTTTTATTAATTTAATTATATTAACCGGTTTGTTAATTAAACGAAGTAATATATAACAGAGTAATTTTTTTTTAATAATATTAAAAAGTTAAATAAAATATATTAAATTATTAAAATAATTTTAATAATAAATATATAAATAATTTATTAAAAATTTTTTTTTAATTAAATTATAAAAATTATTAATTTATATTTATATATTTTAAAAATAAATTAATTTATTTTTTTATTAATATTAATTATTTAAATTATTATAATTAATAAATTTATATTTTATTATAATTTATATTTTATAATATATTTTTTAAATTTAAATTATAATAAATTATTAAAAAATTAAAAATTATAATTATATAATTTATATTTATAATATTTATTTTTTTTAATATTTTTATTAATATATTATATAATAATATAATAATATAATAAAATAAAATTATTATAAAATTTTTATTATTATATAAATTATTTATTATAATATTTTTTTTTAAATTTAATAAAATAATAAAAAAAAACTTTTAATTTAATAAATATATAATATATTTACGCGGTATTAATTCGAAAACCTTGTTTTATAATTAATTTAAAAACCTTGTTTTATAAGTTATAATTAATAAAAATTACCGGTTAAAACCTTATAAATTATAAATAATAAAAATTTTTAAAACAATTTTTTATAATTTATTAAGTCCGTATTATTAATTTTATTAATTTTAACGTTATTATATAAAAAAAAGTAAATAAAAAAACTTTTTACGTTTTATTTTTTAAAATT